>SCHK01308004.1:0-10212 GCA_004124795.1 Poropuntius huangchuchieni
AGATGTTATAGAATAATAATTTAAAAAAACTTATTTTGAAAAAAAATGGACATTCAACCTATTTTTCTTCATTATTTCCTGAAAACATCCCAGCGCGACATGCGACGGGTTTTCCCAGATCACATCGCATATATATATATATATATATATATATATAGTATGTGTGTGTGTATACACATATTGGGTGGTTGCTAAGGTGTTATGGGAAGTTGCTAGGTCATTGCTGCAGTATGTGGACATTAGGGCCTTGTAAGTGTGTAAATCTGCAGTATTTGTGTCTGTATCTTCGAGCGCTGTGTCACTAGGATCCTGTGCGATCTCTGGGAAGCTGTGAGTGAGTGAGTGGTAAAGTGACCCGAGGGCCCGAGCAAACAGCTTTAAAACTTCTCCACAAATAGACTGTTCACCTGCCGCTGAGTCCAGGTTCTGGTGTTATTACGGGTGACATTGACTGTGACCCGCTGACGGCCCGTCTCACTGCCAGCTCTGCCAACACAGCACCAGCCAAAACCAATAGCACTGATTCAAGCTCATTCGGCTGGAGAACAAAAGGACAGAGAACATTGTCTCCGTGTATTGTGCTGTCTCTGATTCGTTTACCACTTAATTATGTCTCCGCCATTCAGCTCGTTCTGTTTCTGTGTAGCACAGACAAGAAAATACTGCTGAAGCTGTCGGGGATTGTTCAGCTCGTTTGCTCTGGCCGCAGCGGTCACAGAAGAGCTGTTGGCTTCAGATGTCCATGTGCAGCAGAAACAGAATCGGATTCTTCACATTCAGGAGTATCGGATAACTGGGGCCTTTTAGGACTCTCAGAATTATAGCAGAAATTTGGGCTTATAGAATATGTAAACACAACCAAACTCAACTCTTAAGCAAATCGAACAAAGAGCATCTCAATAGATGGTTTGAAGGAATTGTTATTTTAGTATTGCGTACAGTATATGCTATTCTAATATTTATTAATATTTTGAATGAGTTTATATATATATATATATATATATACATACATACATACATACATTATATATAACACAGAAATATATATATATATATATATATGAAATTATATATAATTTTAAGTTTTCATAATTTTAAGTAATTTCCATTTCTTATTAGTTCTTGTTTTTGTATTTTTATTTAGCTTTAATTTATTTTTATGTCAGTTTTAGTAACTTTAGTGCTTCAACTTATTTTATTTCAGTTATTTGTCAATGCAACATTTCTGTTTCTTTGTTTTTAAGTTGTAGTTTCTTTTTCACATAATGTTTACCAAAAAAAAAAAAAAAAAAATCCTACAATTGGAGTTGCTTTTGCTTTTAATTTGTTGCATTTGGTTCATGTCTGTTTGCGTTGTTGTTGTTGTTTTTTATAGACTCCTAAAATGTTACAGAATTTACTATTAGAAGATATACACAAATGCCCAATTTTTTCTTCAGGGAAAACCAACCAAAAATATTTATATTTTGCACTGTGCTGGAAATAGTTATAACAACTTAAAATCTTTGACATAACTTAAATATCTAACTTAGCTAAACTAAAATTAACTAAACTTTATAATTTTATCTCAATCACAAACACTTACTTTTATGAGTTTAAACAACACATTATTATGTATTCTAATGTTGAATTTTAATTAGGGATAACAAATTGCAGATATTTTTTTTTTTACAGTGTGTAAATAACCAACATTTCCATTTTTAATCCATATTTATAATCGTATTATATCTCTCCCTCTAATATCACTGATGTCAAGCCATTAGTTTGGGGTCTTTATAAGAGGTTCTTGTAAAGATGATTGATGGTGAAAACAAACTCTCAATGTGAGGTCTAGGGAACGTGCCAGAGCGTATTACTTTCCATGTTTAGCAAAATGAACGACGTGAACTGGGAGACTCGGTCCCATCCCACGGGTCACAGAAGCACTGTTTGCACATCAAATACAACCCAGTCGTGTTGTTCATTACAGAGTCTCCCCATTTGTTAATGACAATTACGCTTAAAGCCTCAGGCATTGTGGAGATGAATAAAACACAGCGCGCTCGGTCCATTTCATCAGCAAATTGACGTGGACTCCCGCAGGAGTTGTACTGTAAGGGTTAAAGAATTTGCATTAAGCCCACAAGAAACCTCTGAAAGAGCCAAAGAGTCGCTTTTTTTTTGACCTTACTTGTTTTTATGCCTTAGAAGTTTGAAATAGATTAATTTCTCAAATCCTCTCCACGTGTGGTTTTAAGAGAGGGATGTGCTGAAAAGGAAGATTATTTAAGGAGAGTTAATGAAAAAGTCCTTGAGATGAACGGTGGGCTGTCAGCGAGAGCAGTGATAGATCGAGCCATGTGCACAGCCGACTTTTACGCCTAGACCCGGGCCATTTGTTGATTAATTAATCAGGTAATGTACAGTATCCGAAAGTTTGGCTTTTTTGAAGCTTATGTAACTAAAAGAGAATATCTCCCACAATCCCGTGCTGGATCGAGGGTCATTAGAGATCAGGAGCAGGCCGCGGAAAGTAGAACAATAAACATATTTGGGGAAAAGGGTTTCCCATTTCATGAATATATTCAGTCCGGTGGCCGTCTGAGGTAATTCTGTTGAGTTTGGGGGTAAGTTTATGTTCTCGTGGTCTCCGGTGAACCTTGGCGGGAGAGTTAAGAAAATAAACATTGGGTTACGGTGGTTAGTTTGCTGCAGAAATGGGTTTTTTGGGAAATCGAGGGTGTCACGCATCCGTTCGCCGACTATTGAAGTGAGTGTTTGTTTGGTAATCAAATGATTTTTATAATCAATGCACATTTGTACTCGCGGGAAAGCAACTTAGTCGATGAACATGATTACGTTCATCAAATGGAAATGTAGTTTTATTGGAGGCACTCATTCATATTGTCGCCGTGCGGATTTGCACACTCTCTGTTATTGCTTTATTTGTACAAAATTTGATTATCGCCCCCAGTAATTCTGTGCACGCATAAAACTCCCTGAGAATTATTGGAAACGTATGTTATGAGTCTTGCATTGACTGGATCCGCATCTTTCCTCCAGCCGAAGCTGCTGGTGTGCACAGGAAATGACATCACAGACATGCCTCGGAGACTTTGGGTCTCAGAGGCAGCTGTTGATAATGGCGCGGTGTTGTTCCATTGACTGAAGCCCGTCTGTACCACATCCTGTCTAAAGACTGGACCGTGTAACGATTTAAGATTTGAATCAGGAAGGGACAATGCTTGAGGAAGTTAGTCGGGTGATGTCTTTGTGGACTGATAACACACACATATATAGACCTGTATACAAAACTTTATCTCTAAAGCTCTGATTTCTCACTTCCTGTTAATTCCTTACCAAAGTTACTGCCAACCAGGGTAAGAGTTCATGTTATCAGATCCATTAAAGGAATATTCTGAAGTTAAGCTCTACCGGCCGTATTTGTGGAGCGAGGAAGAAGTCACATTTTCTCAGAAGTCTTCTCAATAGGAAGACACACAAGTGGGAATTTCAGATGAGGGCTGTGTTTCTCACGCTAATTGTGAATCAGATTCATGCTTGTTTATCTGTAAACAGGTAAATTCACTGCATTTACCAAAATAATGCTGTTTAGTTTGGAAATGAACCCTAAGTAAGCAGTGCTTGAACATGGACCTTCTTTGTTAAAGTTTTATAAAGAACATGATCATGACCATGTCTTAATGTTGATTGCCAAAAAAAATTTTTTTTTATAATTTACTAAAATTATATATAATTTTAACTAACCCACCACAATGGAAATGAATAGAGCCAATTTTAGTAAGATTTAAAAAAAATATATATATAAAAAAATAAGTCACATCGGGTCAAAATTGCAGTGTTGAAAGGGGGAAAAAATATAACATGGATTAGTCACACTGGATTATAAGTACATTTTCATTTTAACATTCGAAAATGATGTAAAATACCGATAAATTAAATGAAACATTTACAAACATTATAAACACTAGAAACTTGTTTTTTAATTCCCCTCACTTCACAATAAACACAGGGCACTTCTGATTAGGAAAAATCACCACTTATATTTATATTTTATTTGATTTGATTTATTTTAACTAAAATCATGCTAACATACACATTGTGAAACAGTGAGTGTTATAACATTTACAAATAGGCCCCTTTTACTTCCATCGTAAATGCCTCATTTTAACCATGATAGACAGACAGACAGGAGAAGGATAAATGGATTTATTTATTTATTTATTGTTTACTGATTAAATAAATTGGTATTGATTTCATAAAGCTGCACTGTTGCTAAATTTCCTGTTTTATTATTATAGCTTTATTATTGACAGACGTTTCTAGTGCAACTTTATTTCAGTCCATTTAGAAGCATGCATAAAGTAAAGTTATTTAAGATACCTGCTACTTCTTATCAAAGATAAGATGATGCTTTTTATATTGCAGTCTTTTTGTGGGAATGTGAAGGGATATGTTGTCATACCTGGCCGTTCCTCTCCTTGATATGTCAAATGTTCTGACAGTTTAATTTCCTTCAGGTATTCCAGTGGTTTTATTGAAAAGAGAAAGAACGGTTTACTCCTCTTAGCACCTAATACACAAACAGTCCGTCTGAATTCATCCCACACTCTGTCTCCGCTGACACAGGTTCGGCAAAAACCGCAAAGACGAGAGACACGGGGACAAGATGGAGCGGAAGGGGTCCAGCAAGAGCAAGATGGAGGAGACTCAGGCCAGCGAGGAGGAGATGCAGAGAATGAGGCTGGAGCAGGAGAGGTGAGCGACCGTAAAAAGCCTCTCAATTAACCACCGCTGCCCGGGAAATTAGCAAACTGTGTAATTAAGTAAATGGGGTCCGGGGAGGTAAAAGTTCTGGGAAAGCTCTTAGATGTCATTGGTGTAAACGGTCGAGAGCTTTTATAACAGTACATTAAATTGATCACGTATGGATTGTTTGTTTCTTTTGTGCTTCTGAACGGAAAGAACCAACCTGATAATGGAGGGGTTTTTTTTGGATGCGGACTAAATGAAGGCCCTTAGCGAGGCACTGAATGAAAGGGATGGGTTTTTTTTTTTTTTTTAGTTGCTGTCATTTTGGCTTCCTGTCTCTCAAATTATTAGCAACGTTGTTTCTAGGCAGATGTTCTTTTCCCTCTCACGAAGATGGGTAAAAGCAGAGCGGCAATTTTAAATAGAAATATGAAATATGGCTTTTTATATAATATAATATGAATATGAACTGTTTTTAACTTTGAGGATAATCAGAAATGTTTCTTAAGCAGCAAATCAGCATATTAGAATGATTTCTGAAGGATCATGAGACACTGAAGACTGCAGTAATTATGCTGAAAATTCAGCTTTGAATCATTTGAATTAATAAATTACATTTTAAAATATATTCACATAGAAAAGAGCTATTTTAAAATCGAATACATTTTCAGTTTTTGAAGTAAATCAAGCCTTGATGAGCGTAAAAGATGATTAATAAATAAATAAATAAACTTTTGTATATTCATATGTACAGTAGTGGCCAAAAGAGGATATTTCTCAATTTTTGCTTTAAATGACCCTACAAATCTATTTATTTTCTTCTAAAATATATTATATTATATATTATATTATTTTACTATATACAAAATGCGAGAAAAGCAAGAAGCTCACAGGGAATAAAGCATACACTAAATACAATAATACACTTAATATTTAATTGATTTTTGATTGCAGAAGCCATTTTCCAGGGCATTACTCAAAAAGTTTTGTGTGTGATGTGCGTGTGTATTTTATAACATATTTATTTTAAATTTTTTATGGCAGAATTTGTTTCATCACATTATTAAAACTGAAACAACTGAGCGCGTACACTCCAAGCACAAATGTGCAATATGCGTATAAAATCCTCAATAGCAAAATGTTTGCATAAAGGGCAAAGATTAATTTTCCTGGGCTGGGCATCACTTTCAGCTAATACAATGTACGTGTTAAAAAAAAGGATGCCTTTAAAATGTGTGTTTGGAGCGGCCTTCACACCGTACAGTCACGAAACAAACAAACTTTGTTGTCAAGCCTCTGTTGATGATGCTGTATAATTGAAATATAACAATAGGCACAATCCCGTCTTTAGCAGAAGCACGGCTCAGGCCCTGCGATGACAATAAGCCTGCGTCCACTCAAAGCAGCGTCTGAACTGCATTTCTAAGCGCTTGTCTTGTGTCTGACACTCTCCACTGTGTGTTGGGAATCAGGCTTTGGCCGGGGGCCCAACACATTGCCAGCTCTGCCCCGAACACAGCAGGCTTTCCAGGGCCCCGCTCTTAAACGTCTACCACCTCGGGCCCTCAGAGGCAGGAAAAAACCGGCAGGAACGTGGGGAGATAAGTGCTGGCCGGCTGCACGGCGTTCGCTAAACCCTGCTCGTGCTTTGTCCATATTTGTTTTTGGAAGGTTTTCATATTTCCCACATTGCCCTTTTCGCTATTGTTTAGTCACCATGCGCTGCTGCTTTTTTTCCTGGTTCTTTCTTTATTCCTTTTCTCACCTCTGCCGTTTTCCTTGAGTTGATAGCAGGGAATCCTTGAGGGAAATCGGTCTGTTATAATAATAATCTGCCCGGCCACCACGTGGTGATTCGATATTCAAAGTCTCTCACCAGGGAGACTGACAGCTAGGAAAATCAATTACAGCCTTATTTTTAGGGGTGTTATTACACAGGTTAGACAGTCCTGTGTGTGTGCGAGAGAGAGCACACATGTGCACGAGCAGGGGCTTTGATTGATTATATGAGGCCATTTCTACACACTTATGAAATTATAGATCAGGTGATAGGTGCCGCTGATGGCTATTGGAGGCGATGTATCCAGCGGCGCTAAAACGAGCCGCGGGGCTCCGGGAAGAAGAGGACACAAGATGGGCCGTGGCCAAAGCCAGCCCTCTCCTGACACGACCGATCGTTAATTCGACTTGACGTTTTGACAGGGGCTTTTAGTGATGCAGAAGCAGAAGGCAGCGCAAAGGTTGGCTAGATTAATTTTCATAACGTGCCACCATTAGCCTATCTATTTCTGGCAGGGAGGGCACAGCCCGCTTTTTAGCGCACCTGACCCTCAAGGATGTTTATGAAATTCATCTATGACTCAGAAGCGCTGGCTTTAGCACCGGTGTACGTTAGCTGGAGGACTTTGTTCTTCCAGAATCATTTTCTGCTGTTAGTTTTAGTCTTGACGGGCATGATATTAAAGGAATAGTTCATCTAAATGTATAAATCATGTCATCATGTCCTCAACATCAAAAAACAAAACAAAAACATTTTGTCTGTGGAGCACAAAGTACATTTGCTGCTCGGAAAAAATGATATTGTTCGCTGGTTCTCTGAAAAGCTCAGAAAAAGCCCACACTTCTCCATAAAATAGTTGGTGTGATGCAACCCTTGCTCTGTGCTGAAAATCTTTTACCTAATTTGGTGTTCCCAGTCTTGTTTGTAAATCTCTCATTTTGCTATGTAATCACCAAATCTTGGGTTGAATATATTTGTGTTAACTCGTTTTCTTTCCGTTAGCACAGGTTTTGTATTTCTTCGTTTGGAGCTGATTGATCATAGGCCTTATTGATCTGAGCTTGTCCGCCTCAGTTTTTGAGTGCAAAAAAAAAAGAAAAAACTCATTGAGACCTACGATCAATCAGTTGCAAAGAAAAGAAATAAAAATGTTTTTGACTGTTTGATTGATTTTTTGGGAAGTTGGTAAACCCTGTGTGAGCAAAGTCAATGTTTTAGTCCAATGCTATAACATGAACTAGCATTTTTGGGAAAAAGAAAATCCTCTCCAGGTCAAAATGACTTGTCCACAATATGAGGGTTTAGTGGTATATTTTCAAGTTTGAAGCCAAACAGCTGTTGATGAAGGATAGTCCTTTTTTTGCTAAATGTCTAAACATCTCCTCTGCTTTACAAACTTTGCTACTATTCAAGCCTGGTGCTTTTTGTTTGAGTACAAGCTGTGTGAAAATGTTAAATGTATCTTAATTGAATATAAACATGCTTGATGCATACTGTATATGACATCCTTATTTGTCTTTTTCTGAGTCCCATTTACAAGCTCATTGGAACAAAACTGTGCCTTTGCCAGAATTTTCTGAAAAAACAAAAACAAAAAGATATTAAGTTGCACTTTCTAAGTTAAATGTCCAGTGGGTGCTGCTAAATTCATGTTTTTTCCTAAATTTTCCCAGTTTGGAAATGAAATGTCTGGTGTGTGGCACTATATCATGTTAAAAAATAATGTAGCACCTACAGTACACTAAACCCTACGATAAACCTAACCGATATTTTTAACAAAAGCAAACTTGAGGTAAAACCACATTTGCTCAAGCAGTCATTCCATCTTATTTGGCTTCTTCAAGTATTTGAGCTCTTTTATCATGACTTGTGTTTTACGAGACTCATATTCAAGTGCTCCATATCGCAGGTGCAGTGCTGTACCAGGTGTGCTACTGAGCAAGTTTACTGTGTCAAAAAAGGAATACGTATGGCTGTGGTTATGTTATGCAAACATCAAATGTATTAGTTTACAAATTATGCACTACAGTAAAAGTGTTTTGAGCTCATAACATAGTAATTCGCAAGGAACTGTGTGAAAACAAGTCATTATTAATCAATAATCTGAAAAGGAATAAAAGTTGTTGGGTTAACTGTCACTAGTGTTTGTTTCAGCTGCAAACCGCAGTGAATTGCATGTACAGTTTTGATATGTTTTTGAAGTTTTGCTAAAATGTAGGCACAGTTTTCCAGTCAGCCTACAGTATATGTTGCCCATTTATGTTTCATTTAACAAAGTCATATATAGTACAATTATATGCATACATATAGTGGCCCCAAAAACCATTTGCACTCTTAAAAATGTATGAATGTCATTGCACTAGATAACAAAATATCAAACCAAGTGTAATTTATTTTAATGACAAATAGCACAAGCACACTTCTTCAAGGACAAAATAAAGTTTAAAATAAAATAACAGTAGACTGATTGTCAATCACTAGTTTAATATGGTTACTGTGCTAGGGCACATCTGTGAACATGAGGACCAGATGACCTTGAGACCAGCTGGTTACGAGTAATTGCAATACATTTTTAAAAATGGCTTTATGGGAGCCACTGTATCACGTATAGGGAAAAAAAAAGGGGTAAAAATATGCAAAACTGCTCAGAAGCAGCACTGGTGTTCGCGGGTGTGATTTGGAGTGAAGTTGATGAAGTGTTGCCATCAGTGGCATTTGTTTTTGTCACAATCGAGTAAATTGTAAGCAGCTGTGTGCCCCCCCCCCAACTGCCTCCCATCCTTCGTTAGTCCTCAACAAACCGAATTTTTCATCCCTCATCAAGGGCTTCAGCAGTGCCTGGAGCTCCCGCCTGCGTTTCTGCAGGAACACGGTGACCATTATGAGGCCTTGTTTATGCTTGTTGCATGGTTGCAGTCCTGTCCACCATATGTAACTTGACTGAGCGGACCACCATGGCAGGGGGCCATTTATAGCATGTGCATGGGAAAGAGTGTGTGGGCACGCTAGCAAAAAGATATATCAGTCTCTTTCATCCTCCTCTGTGTATTTACATTCGGCTGATCAGGCTTTATGTCTTTGATGCCCAATGCAAACGTTATGAGAACCTGGTAAACTCTTCCCATCCAAATTCTCCATTGAAGTAGATTAGCATGGCTATTAGCTTATCTTCTTGGCTCCATTAGTGGCTAATCAGTGACTAGCACACCTCTGTCTTCCTGACTTCCTTTCCACTCTCCAGCGACGCTTCCCCCGGATTGTTTGGGTTCCTGATAGACTTTAAAGGCAGTGTTATAATCAACAGCGGATATCTCAGCTAGCTTCCTTTTTCTTTTAGCCCTTAGCATGAGCTTTGAAGGTTCACAGGGAAGGGGATTGAAAATAATGTTTGGAACGCACTTCAGCGCCAACTTTCTAAGCCAAAAGACCTACAATATCAGTGTTTCCCAAACGTTTTGACATCAACCTTTCACAACCCCACATTGATGTTTGTGTTTTATGTTTTATCTCATGTTACACTGGATATCATTCAGCATTGATGCAACACAATATTGCAAAAATTACTGTGTTTATTTTATATTGTTTTGATGTGCTGACACATTTAATAGGACATGAATTGTTGTGGAGAAGAATAATGAAATTAGTATTTATGGTTATAGTATTTATTAGTATTTTATTTT
>SCHK01308036.1:0-18920 GCA_004124795.1 Poropuntius huangchuchieni
TACACTACACATTTTTTGCCCAGATTTTGCCCCACTATTGCTGTCTGGACGTGACACCACAGAAACCACATAGTTATATTATGGACATATTAGTGTGTGATGATCCTCAGTCATGTAGTGTATGATGTACAGTTTTTCTGTTACCATTTACAAAGTGGGCAAGTATATGATGTCTAGTGTTTTAAAATCTGACAAATTTGAAATGCTAGCTTTAACTGTTTTCTCTTTTTAGGTGGATAATTCGCTTAAGGACGAAACTGATCAAGAGAGGTATGTTCTTGGTCCATAGCAATGCAAACTTAATGACCTTTCATATTATTCCTTGCTTTGACAAGCTGAGGGTGCATTATTCTCCATCCCACAGATTTCCAGTGGGCCGTTGTGTGCACAAATACAGCAAAGCGAAGCGAGCAGTGGTTAGCAAGAAGAAAACGCGTCACTCTGGGGTGGGATCAAGAGCATGCCGGAGATCGCCCACTGCAAGCAGGACGTCTGACATGGCAAACAAAGAAAATGAACTGACCTGTGCTGATGACGTGCAGGCTATTCTTTACAGTGACAACTGTGGGTTCCCTGTGAACTCAGCAGACGCCTCAAAAATGGCAGGAGCTGGCTCCAAATACAGTGATTATTTCACTGAGGTGAGATATGCTACACACTAGTGCTTGTGTTGACTATGACTTGTGTTGATTTTACTTTGTTTATTCTTATAATGATATAGTGATCAACACCTCTATTCCTGCAATATCAGTCGTGGCAAAATGGTGATCTATCATCAAATTATAATATTTGCACTAACCTAATCATTTGTTGAATTTCAGTTATCAAAGGACCATGAAGCAATGACTCATGTGCTCTTTGGAAGAAATCTGAGACTGAATGTTGCTTTGACTCTTTGGCGGAAAAACGCAAGTGAACTAGTAGCATACTTGAACAGGTTAGCATTTGACATTAGTATTTCACAATATTACTGTTTTTTTTGGTATTTCGATCAAATAAATGAAGCATTGAGTGAGCATAAGAGATGACTTTCATAAACATTAAAATAAATCTTAGATTCAGTTTTTGAACAGTAGTGTAAATATTGCAAGTATCAATAGATTTGTGTTTACAGCATGTTGAATTCCCCTTTTTCTCACTTTTTTTGTGTAATTGATGCTTCCAATTCTACATTGTTTGAATACCATGTTAACCGATTTTTCCCCAGAATACAAGACACAGGGGTGCTTGTTGACTGTTTGCCTGTACTTACTAAAAGGTAACCTATTTAGGACCTATTTAAAGTCATAATTTGTCATTTTTGTCACATGTTGTAGATTTGATGGATATGTTGATTCACACCAGTTTCTCCCTCTATAGTCTTCAGGAAGAACAGCCATGTATTTCAATAGGCTGTTGTGTTGACCTTTTACCACAAGTCAAAGTGATTCTTAACACTAAATATGAAGAGTGAGTATTTTGTCCTGTATTTTGATATGCCATCATTGTTTATTGTCATTATACATTTTGCTCAAGTTAAATTAATCTTTTAAACGGTTGAATCTTTTCCAGACACCTCATCGTAGCTTTACACTGGGTTCAATCTGTCATGAAAAAATGGTGGTCTGAGCTCTCCACAAACAACAAAAGCTTGCACGATGGCTTTTCAAATGACAGGTGCTTCATTTTTATATGACTACACAGAAATTAAATGACAGAACATCTTATAAATGTTAGCTGGAAGCTGTAACTGAATATGTTTGCATCCAGCAGGAATGTTCAGGCAATGAAGACAATGCTTCTTGAGCTGTGGGAGGGGAAGAGACACTTAAGCTCGGTTCCAGGAACTGTAGGAGAAACAGCGAAGGTGTTTTATTTTTCCTAGCCAACTGAAAAATTCCAATTGTTCACAAAAATTAGTCTTACCTTATTTCCTTTATCATCCTCTCTTCCGCAGATTATAGAATCATATGTGTCACAACTGCGCTGATGTATCATTGTAGCATACTATGGAAATAACCACTACAAACCCTTGGTGCATTTTTAAGCTTTTGATTGGCTTGGAGCTGGTGAATCTGAAGCTCAGTAGGATGTGGTGAATTGGGGATAGATGAACTGAACAATTCAGACACTCCGATTTCAGCACTGGAGGAGGAACTCTTCCTGCAGGCACTGAATGACTGCTTCACATTGAAGTGGACTTGCTTAGGGGCACATAATCAACTCCATGAGACTCTCTGGAATCAGGCAACTCATCGAAGTGCCAAGCAGAAGTTTTAACTGTTGCACTTGTAGTGCTATGGTGTGAATCTGCTTAAGTGGATGTGATTGTGTAAGTGTACCTTTATCAGATGTTTTTTCAGTCATGCACTTGAATTGCAGGAGTTTTAAGTTATTAGTGTGTTGTTGTCCATTGCCTGATCATGAATGGATATTTGAGTGTAATGTGTACATAGTGATTTTTCTTTTAATCAGCTTTCAAATAAATCTACATAAACAAAGTGTTTTTTGAAGTTTGTATGAATGTTTACATTTTATTTACGTGTTGACTAAGATTAAAAAAAATGACCATAACAATAATATGCATGCACAACCCCAATAAAAAATATGACGTTGCTGAATAATAAGACTGCGCTGCGCTAAATTTGCAGACAGTGTTTTAAAGTAATATTCAGCGGAGATGCAACCATAATTCACAAAACCAGTCTAAACTATTTATTTACAAGTATGACTGAACCGTTCCAAGTCAACTCACTTGACTCATTAAGCTGAGAACGGATCATTAAGAGCATAACGTAGTGAAACAAAGCGATGACCGGCGAGGACGCAGTACAATATATAAATATAGTGTAAAATATTTTTTATCTCCATTAGTAATGAGTTTATGTATTTAACTATCTATGTACACAATAAATTGGGTTTAATTTAATCGCAAATTATATTAAGGTTTTAAAAGAACAAACTGAACCAGGAGACCCAAAAAAAACGCATGTGCCTATGGATTTTCTCAAACGAATTGGAGTATGTATGCTGCACCGCAATGATTTACTTTATTATTGTTTTATTTTTTTATTATTATTTACTCCGCAGTGATGTAAAATATATTTTAAACCATTCATTCAACACAAATTGTTTAAAAGAACCGATTCGCGGAAAAGAGTCGGACTCCTATTCGAACCCCGCGCCCATAGAAATAGACCCGCCTCAAGGATAATCACGTGGTGTAACAGATGCTCTTCCGGTCTCGGCGTTCCGAGTTCCGTTACCGTTGCGTTTACTTCCTTCAGCTGAGTCCTATTCCCGTGGTCCAGGTTGACGCGTAGTGAAATATTGTACATTTTAAACGTCATATATATCGTGTGCCAAACACGATGCAACAAATGAAACGTCTGTTAGATGTATATGTGGCGCTGCAGGCTCTGTTTGCGTTGTCATGGTGTTTTTCCGACGCAGAGTCGGGGCCTGTAGCAGGTTCTCAGTCAAATGGAGACCATTTCAAAATCGAAGGACGAGCGATCGTTCCCGGAGTGAAAACACAAGACTGGATCTCCACAGCCCGAATCCTGGTGGAAGGAGAGGAATATGTTGGTTTTCTCAAGTGAGTTATATCACCAGCAGTGCTAACGTCAAAAAAAAGCGATGTAACGTTAGATAATGATTTGTGTATGTGCAGCGTGTCCCAGTAAATGACTTAATCTTATTTATAATGATCTCGTTTTAGTCTTTTCATTATATAAATACGTTTTCTATTTGTGAAAAATGTGTCGGTTGTATGTACGTTAATATCATCGCAGGGCATTGTTACTCAGATTGGATAGACAGGGGTTTCTTCAATCAGTTATTGTTTATTTTATGTTTCTTTACAAGCCATTAAACGTTTTGCCAAGGTTACACAATTAACCACATTAATTTCCCTCGCAGGACTGATGGGAGCTTTGCTGTCAACGATGTGCCTTCTGGCTCATATGTGGTTGAAATCATATCACCATCTTTCAGATTTGATCCTGTTCGGGTGGACATTACCTCCAAAGGGAAAATGAGGTAGTTAACATTCCCATTTCTTACCTCCTTCTAATATGTGATTTCATGAGAACCTAAGTTAATGCCAGAATGTTACTGAACCGCAGGGCACGCTTGGTGAATTACATCAAAACCTCTGAGGTTATTCGACAGCCGTACCCTCTTCAGATCAGATCCAGTGGTCCACACACATACTTCATGAAGCGAGAAACCTGGGGCTGGACTGATTTTCTGATGAACCCAATGGTACGATCATATAATGTGTTTTTTTCAGATGCATTTGGTTGCACTGTATATTCACTGGAAATGAATCAGTTGTTTATTTTGTGTATTTATTCTTTCAAAAAATAATTAGGTCCTCTAGGCACATTTTGAGAGCCATTTGTTGATGGTTTCTAAGCCGTTGTGACTTATTAAATATGTTGTTGTCCTTAGGTCATGATGATGGTTCTTCCATTGTTAATCATCGTCCTGCTCCCAAAGGTGGTCAATACAAATGATCCTGAGATGAGAAAGGTAGTGCAAAACAAGAAGTTGTATCTACAAGTATTGCATCCTAAGCAGAGGGTTTATTCATACAATTTAACAATATAATGTCTGTTTTTTTTCCTGCAGGAAATGGAGCAATCTATGAATATGTTGAACCCTAACCCAGAATTGCCAGATGTTTCTGAATTCATGACTAAACTGTTCTCCAAGGGCTCCAGTAAGTCTAGCGGAGGCAACAAAGGCAGCAGAAGTGTTGCTCCGAAGAGGAGGTAGTGGCGTGTATTTTGACGGTTTTCTTTAACACTGTTTTACTGGGTTTCCTATTTTATATATATGAACAGTTTCTTTTTCATCTGAAACGCTTGATGAAGCAAGACTGTGTTTGCACTGTACTACTTTTCCATGCTCAATTGTCTTCTTTGGATGCATTGTTAATAATCAGATCATTTTAGTCATTGTAATGATACTCTGAAAACTATACCTAAAATTTAGTAATGGATAAAACCAGTACAGGTCAAGCAAGGCATGAATATGTCTCTTTTTGTTTGTTTTAGAGCTTAATTAGGATGTTTTAACTTTAAAAGTAGAATGAGTGAGAGAGTCTGGTTAAGATTTCTCTTCCAAGAGGAGACGGCTACAGAAATATTCAGTTTTGCTAAACCATTTCAATATTGTGTAATGCAATTAACATAATGATGATAGTCTATGCTTTTACTGCTGCTGCGCAAAAGATCACACAGATATGATTCCTTTACAGAATTGAGGTCAATGCAGTTTCACCTCATTTATGACTTGAATAAAAGTGAAATTTAAAATTTAGCTTGTTGTTGATTGGCTGTTGAGTGCTTTGGGTTGATGCAATAGCTGCGTTATGGCTGCATAACAAGCCAAAATCAGATGCAGAAGTTAGTACTTACTGTATGCAGTTGTTTTGCTCAGTTTGTCTCAAGCATTCTGGGATATTTCAAAGCACACTTGAGCTTAAGGGTGAAGATAGATGCAAAATATAAGAGGGTCCATCTTTGCAGTGATACCATGTGTATTTCCAGACCAACCCAAGGAGGTGATGTTGACCCCAATTCTGTTTCATAACTACTTGAAATAAAGCTTTTAGGTTATAATATTTACTATATCTTGTTGGGTTTGTACAAGACTGTGAATGAAGATGAGAAATGCATAAGATTTAAGCTATGAAGTATAATCTTATTTAAACTGTATGGAAATAAACTGGTGGAAAATACCTGTCTCAGTTATTTGTCTACTGTTTTCAGCATGATGCTTGCATGGTAAAATGTAAGGAGATCAATATTTAAGACCACATTTCATGATAAGTGACTGGTAAACAGTTGCTAGTATGTCAGTGGGTAGTTTTAAAGCTTCAGTTTGACGGAAGACATTAGTAAAAGATGGAACTCCCTGCCAAATCCAGACTGATGTTTCAATTAGTTGGGTTAATTTCATCTTGAAACTTTTATTTCACATCAAATTAAATGGCACGTCATCACAACAGAAAGAGTAGACACTTATTAAACAATATGAATGGAAAACAGCCAGGTAACATTTATAAATGTGTTTATATGATGTGTTAATGTTCAGATCTAATTCTTGGCACAACAATTATATTAAGTTGTTTTTTTTCTGCAATGGACCAGTGCACAGTGGGATGCTGTAGAACTGTAAAATGTGATGGAATCTCTGCCATATAAATTAATTATATATCCAGAAGGAAGCTACAATCTTTTTGTGTGTATATCTCTACAGTGATGCTTTGGCAGCTCCACAATCTGAAGATCCATATCTAACACTGTCCAGTTCTGCAAACATAATACAACAACACTGCTTTGCACACCAGATATTTCAATAAACGTTTCTATGCATGCAGTGTCACTGACATGACCAAGGCGTACAATATATGAAAATAATTTTAGCACAAAAAGTTAATCATGTAATAAACACTGTGTGCGTTAGGTATTTATAATAAGTTCAGAATCCATATCTTTATTTAATGTCCTCACCATCCCTAGCCTTAAGGCATTTCACAATATATTACAATACACTGTTGTATAAATATGTTAAATGATCTTTAAACGTTGAAAACAGAAGCTAAATTAAATATTATTAATAAATTATATCATTTTTTCAAATCAATATGGCAATATAAATATGTACACAAAAATATTGCCTAGAATATGGTAAGGAATGTGGTCTGTGGCACTGTATGCACAACATAAGCTAAAATGTCATTTTAATGCCCGTTTAATATAACGATTGTTCTTGATCATTCATCATGCTCTACAATCTGGCATCTCTGCTGTTACTTAATGGTTTTGTCCACACCAATACAGTTTCTCCTCTCCTCTGTTCTTCTTCCACTTGCAGAGGACTAACATCCAAAATGTCTTCTGGAAGGTCTTGTTGCATAGGGCATAACACATGGGGTTGATGGTGCTGTTGACATAGCAGAGCCAGTATCCCAGATGCCAGAGGGACACTGGGATGCATTCAGAACAGAAGGTGGAGATGAGCACCATGATGTTGTATGGGGTCCAGGTGAGGAGGAACGCCAGAAGAATGGCACTGAGAGTCTGAGCAGCTTTTTTCTCCTTGATAAGGACCATTCGTTTCCGTTTGGTCATCTGGATCTTCAAGTTTGGATCTTCTGGTTTGGTAGAAGAGGATGTGGATGAAGGAGCCTGTGGCTCTGTGGACTGACAATGATCTGTGTTTGTTCTGTCGCCTTCGGTACTACCTTGCAAAGAAGTGATGTCGCTAAGGATCGGCTTGAACTTGTATGACATACATTTTTTATTGTTTGTCTGGGAGCATTTCGCAAGATCACTTAGGTATTTGCTGTCTTCATAACAGACCAGCTGTCCATTTTTGTTGGCAGTCGATTCTTGGTTCTTGAAGGATTCACGTGGGGTTGTTTCAGAGACGGACCGCTCGTCATCCTCTGATGATGTGTAACTGTTCAGGGTGGTGACCTGCTCTGATTTTGTCCACAAGCCTTCAGACTGCAATGTTGTCCTAGTTACATAACTCTGGTTGGACGAAGACCATGATGCTTGAGTCCCGTCCCTCTTGCTTTTAAAGCTAAAGCATCGTAGTATTGGCTTCCGTACTTTAGGGTCTTCATGGCTGTCCAGCGATGGATATCCTTGGAGTTCTGCTAAGTTCTTAGTACGTTTTTCTGTTTCTTTGTAGATTTTGCAATATAAGATTGTCATGATGGATACCGGTACATAAAAGGCAGCTATGGCTGTACCAAATGTAATTATGGGTTCTGAGAAAAACTGGATCTGGCATTGGTCAGGAGGAACTGTTCTCTCTCCAACAAAGTACTGCCAGCACAGAATGGGTGGAGCCCATAATATAAACGATATCAACCACGCCAAGCCGATCATGATGCCTGCACGTTTCGGGGTCCGCTTAGCCCTGTATGTAAGTGGTCTTGTAATAGAAAAATATCTGTCAAAGCTGATGACCAGCAAATTCATCACCGATGCGTTACTTGCAACATAGTCAAGTGCCAACCACAGATCACATGCTATATTTCCTAAAGACCAGTATCCCATGAGAATGTAGGATGTGTACAGGTTCATTGAGAACACGCCGATAATGAGGTCTGCAAAAGCTAAACTGAGTAAGTAGTAGTTGTTAACAGTCTTAAGTTGGCTGTTGACCTTGAAAGAGAGCATCACCAGAACATTCCCCACTATTGTGATGAGACTCACGACTGCTGATACTGTTGCAATGGTTATGACTTCCAACAGACTGTATGGGGTAGGCAGGATAGCAGAGACATTTCCACTTGCGGTTAAATTTTGAATATCCATGTTCATCCTGTTAGAGTTGATCGGTTAGAAAACTGATGAAATATTCATGGTATTCTTCATGTTCACATGCCAATGGATAGTCTGAAAACACAATAAAGAGAATGAACACTTCAAAAACAGGAAAATTTGAACAGAAAAAAATGCATGTTTTGTGTGTGATGCCTATAAACTAATGATTTTCATACGGACCAATTATTTTATGGGATAACAATAGTCTACTACAATAAAGGCAAAACTCTACCAGCAAATCCATTGTTTTTTAATAGACTAGTCAATTTTGAGATTTTGGGCTATTCTGGACTATTATTTTGTTTCCATAACAAGTAAACATCCAAAATACACATTTAAGTGCTAATTTTATTACTTTTATCTATTTGCATCTCTAGATTTTAATGAAGGTCAGAAATCTCCACTTAGCACTTACATAAAAACCAAATCTTCCAGTTTTATTCTTATCAATTTTCAAAAAGAGGTTTGTTTATACATATAGCATATATATATATATACATATATATATATATATATATAAAATTCCATGTTCAGATTTCAGAAATATGCAGATTAGTCCACAGGCCTATGTATAGCGCTTCATTTGCGTAGACTATTTAAACATAAACATTAAAAAAAATAAAACAAAAACGTTTAATATCAACTAAGGAAAGCTTTTTACATATTGCTTTTTTTGCAATATGTCAATATGTCAATCAAAGAGTTCATCCTTCAAAATACAATAACTGCCCTTTACATTCTCTTAAGCAAAGGAATAAGCACCGAGCCAGATCTCACATTCCCCACACACCGCTGCTTCTAACTTACTGCTTTTAATACTAGTCATACTCATACTGTTTTCCCTCAGTTTGACCGGCTTAAACTTTGAATTTGATGCACATTTGTCAATTGATAAACTCGCATTTATCGTTAGTCGGAACTAGTTGAACGGGCGGAACGTTTCCCCATTGAAGAGGGTTCTCTTTTAAGTGTAACAACGGTTGTGGTGTTACACGATTACAGTCTCGGCCTTAGTTAGATTTCATGTTCAGTTATGGAAGGTAGGCACAGTCGGGGACGCGGTGGGTATTGGAAAAGAGGAGGTGGAGGTGGAGGTGGAGGTGATGCTGAGACCGGCAGTTCGGGAGAGCACCGGGGTCGCGGAAGAGGAGGCCACCACCATCGTGGAAGAGGCAAACGGGATCATCGTAGAGGAAGAGGGCGAGAGTTTGGACCTCCTGCAGATTTTAGACGAGTAAGTGTTAAATTACCATGGCAACCATAATTCCGGCTGTTTTTACTATAAAACTCTTCTAACTTGGTATTAGAAACAAATGGAATAAAAATAAATATGAATATATGTGAAAATCAAATAAAGTGACAAGGATCCAGAGAGACTCCCAAACTGTTTTAATGAGTTTAATTTTATAAATAATCAATTTATGGTATTAACGTAACGTAACATTATTGTACAACATTGTGTTGGAGGTGGATTACTTACTTACTTACTTACTTACTTACTTACTTATTTATTTATATATAAAGGTTTTCGTGTTTCTAATAGACTGTCACAGTAAAACAATTGTATTGTGTTATGTTGCTCACTGTCATCTTTTTTTCTGATCGCTTTCCAGAATCAAGATGACAATGACAACCAAGAAAACTTTGAGCAAGAGGAGGAGGACAAAACTTTCTCTAGACGAAAGCTTGAGTCCAACTGGAACCGTTATGAGGTATCCGAGAAAGAAGAAATGAATGAAGATGTTCCCGCACAGAGAGGCACAGACTATCATGTCCTCCTCACTTCAGCTGGTAAGACATGACTACCCACTTAAATCTGTGTCATATCCCCCCCCCCCCCCGTGCCTCTGATACAGCACATGCAGGCAGGAGATCAAAACCAAAATGAATGTAGAACAACGATGGTGTTAATCAGCTGTCCTGCTGTGTGCTATTGAGATACCAAAGGGCAACAAGAAGGGCAAAGCTCTATTTCTGTTGCACGGTTGGATCTGATTAATGGAGGACTCATCTCATGAGCAACAGATTTTGCCATGTTTACAAATAGCACAGTAAACTACCATTACCAATCACAGGTGTATTTCAAGCTGCCTGAATGAGAAGTTTAAAGTCAGTATGATTTTTTTTTTTAAACATTAAAGTAATATTTTAATTCTAATTTAATATATACTTATATTCCGCAAGGGTGTGTTAAATCAAAAACCAAAAGTGACAGTCAAAACGTTTATTGTATGTTACAAAAGATTTCTGTTTCACATAAATGCTGTTCTCTTAAACCTTCTATTCATCAAAGAATCCTAAAAAATGTATCACATATCCACAAAAATTTAAAGCAGAACAAGTGTTTTTAAAATTATGACAACAAGAAATGTTTCTTGAGCATTGAATCAGCATATTAAAATGATTTCTGAAGGATTGTTTGACACTGAAGACTGGAGTAATTACTGCTGAAAATTTTAAAATATATTCAAATAGAACACAGTTACCAAGAAATAATATTTCACAGTATTACAGTCTTCACTTTAGTTTGAACTAATAAATGCAGCCTCGGTGAGCATAAAATAATTCTCTTATTGCCTTCAAACTTTTGTGTAATAGTGTAAGCAAGTTAAAATAGTTTAAAATTTGAGTTTAGTTCTTTTATTTAATAACCATGGAAAGTCATATAATGGATATTCAGGAAATGCCCATGACCAAAACAAGTTTTTTAATATGTCATGTTGATGCAGAGAGTGTACATTTTGTTCAAGGGCAGGTCATTAACACAACTGTCTAATTATTCAAAATGAACCATCACAGAGGCATTTGTTCCTCAAGTTTAATGAGCCTAAATCCAGTGTAAGTGCAGAATAAGTTTCCATTACGCTGTACTCTTGAGGGAATTTTCTTTGCTCAATTTGCCTCTCATTTCCCTAATCTGCTTCCTCAAAAGCCACATTGATATTCATGAGATATATTTGTGTCATCTAATTTTATGACAGTGAAGTACTGTAGGACTGCACTGCCTCTTGTGGTATTGCAAGAGAAAGAATATATATACATCACTCTATCATCATCTCTGTGCAAACAAACATAACAAAAATGTCATATGTTAGTAGCAGTCTGTTTCTGTTTGTTGTGGCCAAACCATTAAAGTTATACTCCACACAAAATTGGAGCACTTAATCTGTTGCTCTCCACTTTTTTTCCTGCACATTTGCGATTAGTCATCAGAGGTTCAAACTCGCTGATCCCTGTGAATGTGGGTGGAATTCATATCTTTTCTCCAGAGCAAGTATTGCATCCATGACTTCAGGAATTGTGTAGGACAGCTTTTCCATCAAAATTATGTGGTCGTGCAACACCACTTGTTTGTCAAATGACAACAACAACAAAAGAAGGTTGGTGCTTATTATAGGATTTGGTGATTCAGTGCTTTAGCTTTAGACTGCTTTGAAGAAGAATCTTTTCTGTCTTTCGTATTTTAACCATGAAAAACATCTTTAAATGTTTTGTTTGACTTTGCAAGATAAATATGGTAAATATGGTCGCACCTCTTTGTCAAATATTGCAATATAATGACTTGAGGCTGTTCCGGTTTGTTCAGTCTTTCAAAGTTGCCCAACCTCCTCTGCGATACTCGACATACTGTCCTTTATCTCATTATGATTCTGCCAGCAAGGCTCTGATTAGTGACTGAGGTGGTAACGGACTGATTAGGTACAAAATGAGTGTAATTCAGCTTTCACCAGGGAGTGGAATAAAGTGGAGGAACATCCTTCCCTTACCCTTGAGTTTTCTCACAAATGACCAAAATCATCACTTAATCTGCATTCTTTAAAGGGTTGGTTTGCCTAATCAGTTAGTCAGCCTCAAATTCCTACAGGTCTGGAACGACATGATGACGCTATTTTTATTTTTTACGCTATTTGTATTTTTTTTTATAACGTTTTTAATAATTTTATGCCCACTTTTGACATTTTCATTTCCATAATTCTCATGTAACTTGCAATTCCACCTACATCCTTATTGCTTTATGCGAATAACATGAGAAACAGATTTATTGGCAGATGAATTTTCTTTTTCATCATAGCAGGTGCTTGCACAGGGTAGTTTTTAGTGTTTAATCAGTGAGTTTGAGGAAAGTAACCCTCATGCGATTATCTGGTGGTTAAGCATTCTTTGGCACATACAGTAAGACAGGTGTAGAGAGCTGAGACAGTATTCCATAAGGTATGAATTTGCATTCAGCAGCAAGATTGCTGTTATCTGTTGACTTGCTCTGATCTGTTATTGTGCATGTCAAATTATGGTCTCCAGCAGCCCTATCTCTTAAGCTGTCACTGTAGAGAAAACTACATCTGTCAGATAACTTAAAATCTGTTTGCCAAGACGCTTGTTCGTTTTTTGTGTGTATTACTGTCACTCAGATGGGTAATTTTATTTTGTCTAATCTCACAGCTGATTAGAGATTAATCTGTCGGAAACTCTTAATAACATCTTTGAATTTGGATGGCATCATCCAGTCCTTGTCACTGTGGCAGTGAATTTGTTGCTAAGGCCAGCATCATAGGGCAGTGCTTTTTTTCCTTTTTTAGTTTTTAGAATAAACCTGAAACTCACACTGGATTGAAGACACACTATGAGAAAGAGTACAGTAGTAGTTGCTATCTTGTAATGTAAGGTAAAAATGATCTCCTTCAGATGAAAATGATGTGGAGCTCCCTCAGAAGAGGGCACAATTTCCCCTTTAAGGTAGCTGAATATTTAAACAGGTTGTAAACACAGCCATATTAGCTTTGCATTGATTTCTGGTTTCGGTAAAGAGTCTGTATTTTAAACATAATGCAGAATATTGTATTTACAGGTAATAAAAACCTGTATTTGCAGATAATAAAAAATAAGAGTGCATGCAGATAAAATATTTATGATCTAATATTTATAATTAATATGTTTCTATTTAATATTTAACACAATGGTTAAATTTTTTATCATTAGTTAATCCATTGTACCATGAACATTTTAACAGCTTTTGTCAGTCAAATTACATTATATGATTTATGAAACTTAAGTGTTAAATTATTGGAAAATGAAAAAATATAAGATAGATATTGCATTAAATAACACAAGTGTATGTTTATTACATTTATTATAGATCATAGCAAATATTGATTTATTTAGTCATTTTACACTTCAGTTTCCGTAGGTAGAGGCTTTCTTTGTTGTGTAGGTTATCATTAATAGAGCATCATTAAAACAATGTCTTTTATTTATTTTATTTTATTTAATTTTTATCACACAAAAATAAAAACATCATCATTTTTTTCTCCCTCATCTCATTCTAAACCAGTATGACTTTCTTAAAAAACAGAAAAGAAGATGTTATGAGAAATCTTTCAAATTACATTAAACCTCATTGTCTTACTTTTTATGGACAAAAAAGAGAATGTCTGCTTTTGTGTTCCACAGGTTTGAAACAACACGTGGGTGAGAAAATGATGATTTTTTTCAAACCTTTAAAATGAAACATACTGAATTCTTTAGAATGTCAGTCAGTGATATCTGTTGTCTTTCTTTAATAATGTTGACCTAATATCTAGACAGTCACTAGAAATGACTACCTTATCTTTTTATCAATCATATAAGATGTATATCTTCAATACTCACTGTTTTCATCGCTCAGCCTTGAACTCCATCTACAGATCTGGCTTGGTCAGACTGTCACCCATCCCAAAACCGTTTCCTCTCTAGTAGACTTTCAGGAATTGTGTGTTTAGATGCTTCTTCTTCATCCAGTCACGAGCCCGATCTTAAATGATATAATCCTCAAAGTAGTAGTAAGATGTTCTCCATTGTTTTTGGATGGTTTTTCTCAAGGAGGAAAAGCTCAAGTTGTGACAACCACACTAAAGTCCATAACATTCATTGTTAAGCATCTCCTCGTCTCTCGGTGGTGGAGGATGTTGGGGGAAATGCTGCTGCTGCTGTTTCTCTGGATGAATATGTGCTGCTGCCTGTGGATGCACTGACAGACACAGATGTGAATGGCTGGGAGGAGGTCATTCCCACTGGGCTGGGATGATCGTCATGATTTGGGGCAGTGAACAACAGGCAGACGCCGAGAATGGGAGGAGGAAGAGGAGAGGAGCGGGGGGCCGAGCCGAAGCAGAGATGAGGGGATGAAGGTTAGACCGTTTGTACTCATATTGTAGACAGTCGGGGTGTGTGAAGGGGCGGTATTATGCTCACTAAAACATAATGGAGGCAATAATTGCTCTCACAGATAGCGTGGCTGCGAGCAAATAGGTGGGTGGAAAGGATGGGTTATCTGGAAATACAGACGTGAGAGGGTCATTTCATGACTTTTGGTATGTCTGTGGGAGCTACTTCAGCTTAAATCAAAGTAAAATGGTCATGTAAAATATTACAAGCTATTGAGGTTCCTATAGTGAATTGATTTTTTTTTAAATATATTCCTCCAGTAGTTTTTTAGAATAATTGTATGGTGTTCAAGATAAGGTTGTAACGAAGTAAACTGCATCTGTTCCGCTGGGTTCGCTGTTCAGTGAATAAAAAAAAAACAATATTTTATCTGCTATTGGTCAGCCAAATGAATAGCCCCACCCCAGATTTATGCCATTGGTTCAGTTAAATCTGCTGTGGCGCACAACAATAATACTATTAAAGTGATATTGAAGTATTTTAATTAAAAAATATATATTTTACAGCATTCAGGTGCTGTTACGTGTTTTATTCAGTCTAGCATTCAGAAGTTTGTGAAAGAAATTAATACTTATATGTATTAATTTTTTCAAAAGTGACAGTAAAGATGTATAGTGTGTACATTTACATTTGTTTTCAACATTGATAATAATGAGAAATGTTTCTTGAGCAGTAAAGTAAACCAGCATATTTGCATGATTTCTGAAGCATCATGTGACACTGGAGTAATGTTGCTGAGAATTCAGTTTTGCCGTAACAGGAATAAATTACATTTGAAAATATATTAAAATAGAAAATGGTTCTTTGAAATTGTAATCAAATTTCACGATGTTACTGTATTTTTTATCAAATAAACTCAACCTTGATGAGCATAAGAAACCTTCTTTAAATATGATGTTCAACCTTTAAGAATAATTTTTAAAAATCACTTTTGAGTTTAGCCTGAATTAATTTTCCTGTAAAATGCCTGGATGACTGGACTCTATAGAAGTGTGGTTTGATCTGTCTAATTCTGCTCTCACAGCTGCATGGGTATAATTAGTTACATCACAGGCCATGAAAGGAAGCCGTGAATGATCAATGAAAAGAAACAGATTACAGTTAATAGAGAGTACAAACATGAAGTTTGTATTGGAGAGCCTGACACTCAGGGGCTGAGCAACGACAGCGTGAGCCCCATTAATCTGTTTGTTGTGTCCTTGAAAGGTGTGATTGTGAAAGGGTTTTCTGAGCTGGGATTAAGTACAGATCGACCAATTCAGGGTTGTTTCTTTTCACACTTTTCCTTTTTGCCAGAAGCAACACAATATCACTTGTTCATGTCGTACAGTCAGGTTGACAGGAAATGGCTTATGTAAGATATTGCCATGTAGGGCAGGATTTCCAGGCCTCCAAGTTTATTGATTATAATGAGATCATAATGGAGGATATGAGCCGTATCACATACCCTGGAGGAGGACTAATAATGAAGGGCATAGATATACAGTGACAGCTCCGCTGTGTTTGCCTGCATCTGTGTGTCTGCCGTAACATAGTATGTCTCCTCTGGGTCTCAGATGGCCAGCAGACACAACTCAGCCCTATACGCCACATACTCGGGTTACACTTGACAGGGAGAGCAGCAAATTAATACTAAATGTTGCCTGAATTTCATGACCTTGTTTAGCTGTTGACTGCACTTCAGTGTGTCTGTGTCCCTGCAGAGAGGGAAAGACATGCTAATTTATTACCAGTGACACTGCACCTGTAGGAAACTGCCCCCCCTCTTGACGTTCTCTCCTTTATTTCAGTTCCTTGGGTCTCCACCTGTGGCCCTGGTACTGTCAGTTTCACCAGCTGGACCCTCCAAAAATGACTGCACCCTGGCGGGCTAAAGCACTCTAGATTGTCTCTCTTTTTATAGCTCTTATTGGAAAGCAGCAGTCTTGTCTTGCACAAACTCAGCCATTGAAATGTAACTTGGTAAATATACTTTTCTTATGATTGGCTGAAAGGGTGGGTGATGTACCGGTAGACACAATTTAAAAATTTGTCAATAGGTAAAGATTTTTCGTCTCTATCGTGGTTACACGCTCACGCCTTACTGTGCTATGTGGTCATAAAAATGTATAGTTTGTATGCGTTTTTAAGCAATGTGGTTTAAAACGCATTATTTTAAGCCATTGAAACGCAGTCGGCATCAAAAGAGAACAGTTAAATACACACACTTGTATGTGTCAAAATGCCCATCTTTGCAAGTACCCTAGTAAACACAGTAATTTAGGGCTAAATTGAAAGCAAACAGGTTAGAAAGAAAACACATAAGTAACAGTATTGAATCTGGGCAGCTCTTAAAGTGACAGCAGTCTTATATTCCTGCTCTCTGTCATTCATGTTAATCAAACAACAAAAGAGAGAAAAACACCCACTGCTTTTGACTAAATCACTTTTGTAACTTTAATCAGAAATATACATTTAATTTACACTGTGAAGAATATGCAGTGTTTTTATACATTTGATTACTTCATTCAATGTATGTAGCATTTCTTATTTATTTGTTCTACTGCCATTTTTTTTTGGCCTCCTGTTGCTTGGAGTTACTTTTTGTACTCTTATTTAATTGCTAATTTGCTCGTCTTCAGTGAGCTTGAGGTTTTTTTTTTGTTTTGTTTTTTTTTAGGCTTGAATAATTTTTTTGTGATATTGACACTTGTGACAATAATTATTAAATTTCTATAGTATCCAATATTTTTATATCATAAAGACTTTATTTAAAGCAAAAAAATAACTATATATTGATATATGTCATTACAGTGAAATAAAGGTTTTGGTCCTATCGCCCACCCCTAATATTTAGGATATTTATTTAACACCTTATTCTTTCTGAATATGAGCCTAGTTGATTCAAGCCTATGTGCCACAGAAGAGATCATACTCAAAATGTGTAGCTGCAGCATTTTGTCGAGCCATATAGAAGTTATGCTTTTTCAAAATGCATGTTGACTTTAGCTTGGTTAGTATGATCACACAAATCCTGTTTTTTCCAGCACGAACTGGTGTTTCTGAAAGTACTGGATCTATCTTCCTTTAAATGCTCAGCACCTGCGCTGTGTGGCAGTGTTTTTGATCACGCACATACTGTGACTATAGTCCCCTGCATCAAGCATTGGACAGTAATTATGATGCGGGGGTGTATGTTTGCACCCACACAGAGTATCAGAATGTCATCTCTGCAATAATGTGTAACAGTGACAACCACTGTGTTAATGGCTGTATGTCTCTCTTCACTCGCTCTCTTCTCTCTCTGCTGTTGTTAACATAACACCTGTGCAATTTGCATAAGGCTCATTATTTTAAACCATTTTGTATCCTTCAGACACCTTTATGAATGTTGGAAAGTGCAACAGAGGCCGCTTGTTTCTAATTAATTTCCATATTGGCTTTCCCTATCTTTTCATCTGTCCACCATAACTTACTCGTTGTGAGTTTCCTGTGGTAGAGAGACGATTGTTCCCTTTAGGTTTTTTCAAATTGTATTTACAGGTTAAAGGTTCAAGTGACACTTTTGCTTAAATATGGTTGTGTAATGATAGCTTTCAGTTATAAATAGCCTGAGTGGTCTAATATTATGTCCCCAATGAACCTGTTTTATAATGCTGCCAGGAAATGGTCCCCTGATTGTCCCTTCGAGTTCATGTTTGCCCAGAGATGCATTATTTGGGGCAGTGTTGATATTTGGGGCATGAAGTCCTTTGGTATTTGGTTGGAAGTGGATGTTTTTAATGGGCGTTGTCATTGAAATGCCTCAGTTTATTCCTCTGTAATTTGAATTCTAGATTGGGAAGTCTATCATAAGAGATGAAAGAGAAATCTTTCAAGATATTTTCAACAAGTTTATGCCATGTATTTGGTACACTCACCTAGATCTGTCTTGAAATTGATTGCAATCCAAAACATGTATTTTGGTTCTGAATGATCCAAAACATGCCCAAAACATGTTATCATGTCACAGTTATAAAGTCTATATCAAATGTTTACAACTGATTTTTTATTTAAAAAAATAAAAGAAAATACATTCAAAATACATTTCATATACAATGGTAATTCAAAGTGCTTTACATATGTGAATAAAAATGATCAAAATGTACATAAACTAAATAAATAAATACAATACAAAATAGGGCATAAAATTGTATTTAAATTTGAATTTTTAAAAAATTAAACACAAACAATATAGAAATATTATTCTAAGTAATTAAATAAATTAATTATTTAACTCTCATATCATGTTCTGGTCATTTTGAGCTGAAAAGGGTTTACGTTTTCCCAAAAATCCTAGTTAGTTATTACATTAGGCTAAAACTTGCTGACTTTGCTCACTTTTTTATTTAATTATTTTTATTTACT
>SCHK01308072.1:804-11428 GCA_004124795.1 Poropuntius huangchuchieni
GTCATCTGTGAGGGAAACGAAAGGCAGCTCCCTGAAAGATTCGCAATTAGCGCATGATCCAAATGCAAACAGTAGGCTAGTGTTTATATAGTGCTCCCATTCTTAGGCATATATGTCATTAATATTTTTTTTAACACGGCTACTGCCATATTTAATCACTAGAACTAGCGCAACACGTGAATAACCTTCAATATCTTATTAAATCTCGTACAGACAAGTCAATAAATACGTACTTGCCGAAAGTAAACGTGTTAGGCGTTATGACGTGTATAATAGGATACTCAGATCTGACGGATCTAAAATAAGGCTGCAACATTCATATTTTTATTATCAAAGAATACAACTGATATTCTGTGTGCGGAAGGGTCATTTCTGTCAGCCGATTAAATAGGCTAGCTGCACCCAGCGGCTTAGGTCTAGAAAATATCAACTTAATTAATTTTGAATATATTGATTATAAATCATTAAACCCATCATTATCATTACCATATTCTAAATTAGGGTCAACTTAAATTTAGACAAAATTAAGTGAGAGAAAAAAAAAAAGAAAAAAAAGTTTATGGAGGAAACCATGGCAACAGCAGACCACTGGAGAGCCTATTGTCGGACGGAGCATTAAACATAACAAATAAAATAAATTCAGTATTTTTTAATATATCAATTATGGATTTTTTTAGATAGGGAAAAATATGTAACACGAACTTGGTGTTTTGTTTAAAAAGACAATATCTGTGCTGTGTGAACCTCAGCTAATTGCGCCCCCAGCATTTCTTACGGAAATTCCTTATAAAAAGGTTACCCTCCCAAAAGTCAATAATTGTATTGACAAACTGTATGTCCAGACATAACTAGAACGGATAACATACACTGTGCGTTGCATGAACTAGAGCTAGCTGGCCGAGTTCATAGCTGTAGTTTGCCCCACCCACCAGCAAATCCAGCTCTCCAGTGTAACCTCTGATTGGCTGTGGGGATTGCGGGTCCTGAGACTGAGCGCGAGACACTGAGCTGTGCATTCGACAGTATGCGCTGAAGATGCGCGCCGTGCGTTTACCTCAGTGAGCCACATTTAAGAACTATATCAAGAACTATTTCGTTTCATCCAGAGGCTGGATATTTCAGACCGGACGCTTTTAATACGGCGAGAAGAGCCCAGCTTTACTTGCAAATGCTTGATTTTTCTTCACTGCTCTTTTCTCAGTGTTTTATACGGATTTAGTTTCTTTCTTTCTGGACTAAGGCCAGCTGAAATACCTTCATACAAGAAATTTACGTTTGTTGAAAGAAATCTTCAGTGGACAAGGCACCCACCTCTTGCTCGACTGGGAATATCAGTGAATTGTGGACTGGACTGATATTTAATTATTATTGGTTTGCCATATTGTTCCAGTTTCAGAGACTGGACAGTTCTCTTTTTTCTGAAATTGGAATCTCTGCTGTTTCAGTTGGATATGTGCATGTACATAAATGCGGATCAAGGAGGAGACATCCTAACTTCACATTATTATATGGATTGATTTAGCATGAACAATGTTTTAAACTCAATTTCAGTCTAAGTGGTCGTCACGAATCATGATACCGACAGCAAATATTTTTGAATTGGATCCTTCCTTTCATTCATTCACAAGTTGAGGACCTTCCAGCGGACATTTAGCCTACATTTTTACTGACTATTTTTTTTTCCACTGGCTCAAAATGGTCGGTTTACATCTCGGTTACCCTGAATTACGCAAATGTTCATGTTGAAGCCATGTTTTTCGTTCACTATGTTTTCACATTCACTCTATGAAGAATTATTCACCAGTTTTCTTCGTATTTTTTTTCCAAAAAATAATGCAAGACATGGATGGCCTGATAAGATTTCGATAAAGTAAATGGAAGTTATCAACTGCGTAATCAGTAAGTCAGATGAATTTCATCGCAGATATAAACATTTTCGTTAATTTTAAAGGATGTCTACCAGACTGTGAATTTATTCCTTTGACTTATTGGGAGTTTTCTGTACGTCCGACCGAACGTGCATAAGTTTAAATGTTAATAAAAAATCATGCAAATGAGCGTGTGAAGGCAGACATCAACAGGTATAATGCATTCCAAGGACATGGATTTCGTACAAATGTTTTTCTGCTTTCTCTTGTGCTGGACTGGAGTCGATGCCGTTTACAATTTGAAATACACCGTGGAAGAAGAGCTGCGTGCAGGCACAAAGATAGCCAATGTGACGGCGGACGCAAAAAATGCGGGTTTTGCACTGGGAAACCGACAGCCTTATTTGCGGGTTATCTCCAATTCCGAGCCGCGATGGGTTAATCTGAGCCCCGCCGGACTGCTCATCACAAAGCAAAAAATTGATCGGGACGCTGTTTGCCGACAGACACCTAAGTGTTTTATTTCGTTGGAGGTGATGTCGAACTCGATGGAGATCTGCGTGATTAAAATTGAGATTATCGACGTAAACGACAACGCGCCCCGCTTCCCCACCAACCACATTGACATAGAAATCTCGGAAAACGCCGCTCCCGGTACCAGATTTCCCCTAGAGGGGGCAAGCGATCCGGACTCCGGGAGCAACGGCATACAGACGTACACAATTACCCCTAATGATATTTTCGGTCTTGAGATTAAGACGAGGGGGGACGGGTCCAAAATCGCAGAACTTGTGGTGGAAAAGACTTTAGACAGAGAGACGCAGTCACGTTACACGTTTGAACTCACCGCGGAGGATGGTGGAGACCCCCCAAAGTCTGGGACCGTGCAACTTAACATCAAAGTCATTGACTCGAACGATAACAACCCCGTTTTCGATGAGCCAGTATACACTGTAAACGTGCTGGAGAATTCTCCCATTAACACCTTAGTCATAGACTTGAATGCCACGGACCCAGACGAAGGAACCAATGGCGAGGTGGTCTACTCATTCATAAACTTCGTGTCCAACCTGACCAAACAGATGTTTAAAATCGACCCCAAAACAGGCGTGATAACAGTGAATGGCATTTTGGACCACGAGGAGTTGCCCGTCCACGAAATTGACGTACAAGCCAAAGACCTGGGTCCAAATTCAATCCCTGCCCACTGCAAAGTGATTGTTAATGTAATCGACATCAACGACAACGCGCCAGAAATCAAACTGTTGTCAGAAAACAGCGAGATGGTAGAGGTGAGCGAAAACGCTCCTCTCGGATATGTAATAGCTCTGGTGAGAGTCTCAGACAATGATTCCGGAGCGAATGGAAAAGTGCAGTGCAGACTGCAGGGCAATGTGCCTTTTAGACTCAACGAGTTTGAGAGCTTCTCCACCTTACTTGTTGATGGCCGTCTGGATAGGGAGCAGAGAGACATGTACAATTTGACCATTCTAGCCGAGGACAGCGGATACCCCCCGCTCAGAAGCTCGAAATCTTTTGCAGTGAAAGTAACGGATGAAAACGACAATCCCCCGTACTTCACCAAGCCACACTATCAAGCCATGGTCCTCGAAAATAACGTCCCAGGTGCGTTTCTGCTGGCGGTGTCCGCCAGGGACCCTGACCTGGGCATGAACGGCACCGTGTCCTACGAGATCATCAAATCGGAGGTGCGGGGTATGTCGGTGGAATCTTACGTTACCGTGAACTCGAACGGCGAAATATACGGCGTTAGGGCTTTTAATCACGAAGATACGCGGACCTTTGAGTTTAAAGTCTCTGCGAAGGATGGGGGAGATCCACCTTTGACCAGCAACGCCACCGTGCGCATTGTTGTACTGGATGTAAATGACAACACACCTGTGATGACCACCCCGCCCCTGGTGAACGGCACCGCGGAGGTGTCCATTCCTAAAAATGCTGGAGTTGGTTATTTGGTTACACAAATAAAAGCTGATGATTACGATGAGGGGGAAAATGGAAGGTTAACGTATTCAATTTCAGAAGGAGACATGGCATACTTTGAAATAGACCAGATAAACGGCGAGGTGCGAACCACAAAGACGTTTGGAGAGAACGCGAAACCATCCTATCAAATAACCGTGGTGGCGCACGACCACGGCCAAACTTCTCTATCTGCCTCTGCCTATATTGTCATTTATCTCTCTCCTGATCTCAATGCACAGGAGCAAATCGGACCCGTCAACCTGTCTCTAATTTTCATCATTGCCCTGGGTTCTATTGCAGTCATCCTGTTTGTCACAATGATCTTTGTGGCAGTCAAGTGCAAAAGGGATAACAAGGAAATCCGAACATACAACTGCAGGTACCAAAACAATTTTTGATAGCTACACCTGTTTACAATTAAACACAGCTAGTTCAGTGTGCGAATTGTTCACTGACCTTCAGAGGGTTAACCACATAAACGAACTAGAATCAACAAAAGGCCTAACCATAAAAGTCGTATTGCGCTAAACACTCGCTCGCGAACAGAAATTGCGTTCGCCTGAGGTGGTAACCATAGCAACAGTACGTTACTCGAGGTCTCGACATTATGGTCAGTATGGAATATAGGCAAAACATAAGTAGGCCTACTGTTTGTTGCATCACATTTAACATTAATAACGGTATCAAAGATTATTTACATATCATATAACAACAACAAAAAGGTTATTTCAGTCATTTTAAGTAACTGACAGTTAGCTAGTTAGGGGCACCAAAGAACAATTTTTGGTGTGAGACAGACTAATCTCTACTAATTGCGCCTCAAGCCCTCAACAATTACAGACAGAAATTCCTCAGCATTGTTTTAAGGAAAATATTAAAATGTGGGTAATAAAAATATTTTTGTTTTTACTTGTGGACAATCAGGCCTTACTTGTTGGGTCATACCTCACCAACCCTCAGATAATTCGCACCCTGGTCTAGTTATCAAGCATATCATTATATTTCTACTGGAAATTAATCAATTGTCAGCATATGATGTTTAAGACATAAAGAGAGAGCATGTTTGATGTGTGTCTTGGCTGTGCACGCGCTGTGTCTTCAACTGTGCATGTGCTTCGGGCCTTGCTCTGCTGTTGCCATTGCTGATAACAGAAGGAAGCATATCAGGAGATCATTACACTTGTTCATTGTGATCATTATGTATATTGTATTGTATATTGTAAATAATACAAAAAATAACATATTCATCAATTATGATGATATATATGAGAAGGCCCTTACATGAGATTAAAATAAATATGATACTAATAAAATAAAACTGATTTACTGTAATAGCAAAACAAAACAAATATTTTACACCACACACAAAAAAAGTCATTTTTATTTGATTTAGAGATTTTGAAGTTTCAGTTAAGCTGTTTTTATCATAATCCAAATCAAAGTGGCAAAAGAAAAATACATTGAGCTTAAATTTAATTGAACGTAAGTGTAGTGAGTAGATTTTTTATTATTTCTTTTTACTGTGATATTGTCATTAAGACAATTGAATTAAAAAAGTACAAAAGAGAAAAATAAAGCTAAATGATAGAGTCATCCAAAATAAGTAAAATTAACCATTGCTTGATGACTGAAGGGTANNGAAAAAGTACAAAAGAGAAAAATAAAGCTAAATGATAGGGTCATCTAAAATAAGTAAAATTAACCATTGCTTGATGACTGAAGGGTAAGCATAGGCCTTTCTTCATACACGCTATCTGCATTGAGACTGGTGTTTGCATAAATTCTTGGTGTAATTTTTTATGACTTTTAGTTCCTCTCTCAAATTTGCGCTAATCAAAATATTGACTTATTGCTCAAATTTGGAGATTTCATTTATGATTTGGCATCATATTATGGTTGTGATCGTAGAGGTCACTAAATCAAAATACAATAGCAAGGCCATGGAAACCAAATGTTACTGTCAACGATCACGCTATCATAAAAATAATTACACCCGTAAAGGGTAAATTATGCAAATGTATAGCACGGTAATAGTCTTTGACACATGGTGTGTAGGGGAGAATATTATTTTGTTAATCTACTGTAGTATGAATACTTATCAATCTGTAACATTGGCCACTGTGTTGATTTCCCTCTGCTACATTACCACTCAACATTTCCATATAAATTGCTTTTTGCAAATTTAACCTGAAACCATTACCATATTTTTACCTCAAATTGTTGTTGACGTTTCTGTCTTGTAATGCAACAGCATACAGTAAATGATCCATCTTAACAGAGACGTACGTAAGTGAACATTTTCAAGAAGGCTACATTGTGATCACACTGGTTAGGCACGCAGAATATCTACCTTGCCGTGATCGGAAGATGTTAGAGATGGCCTGTGTTTAGATTGCTGTCGTTAACATTTATTTTCCTCTCCAGATAGAAACCTGATGGAGGCTTTCAGCTCTCCCAACAGGGGGTTAGTGAGAGTGCTTGATACGGTTTTCTTCAGCTGTGCTCACTGACTCTCCTTTCTGGCTCATCTGAGATTCTTTGGATTGTCTTCACTGTGACGAGAGCCAAACACATATGACCAAACAGACCATAGAGACATGTGTTTATTAACACAGTTAAATAAAAGACCCTGATGCTGTTGCAGTTTACAGAACAAAAACAAATGGTTTTAATAAAACAACACAGACAACAACATCCAATAATATCCATTACGATAATTAACATCGTACTGTACATATACAGAGCCTTTATTAAATAACCGTCTAAGTCTCTTCTCACATATTTGCAATCTGCTTTGTCACTATCTCTTTAATGAAAGAAACACGCTCGCTATTTTCAATGTCGTAACAGTACATTTTTTGACCAGCTATTAAGCATGCCTTGGACTGCCTTACTTTTTTTTCTGTGCTTTAACTTGCACAGAGAAAAAAAAGCTTTTAGATGCCTCCTAAAAAGATAAGGTCCTGCACCGTTATCATTTTTCCGAGCCAGAAAAAAGTAAGGAGCAGGGAGACACAGCCTGAATCCAAATGAAAAGCACAGAAAGAGGAGCTTTGTGTTGTGCAGGCAGAGCGAGCGTACCATTAAGCCCAAGTCGTACGTTAGGGCGAATGTGTGCCCTTCAGAGGACATAAAAAGAAATAAGTGTAAGATTGTTTCAGGCTGTAAGATCTAATGATCCTCATGGGAAAAAGCGAGAAGGGTCAGTGGGGAATAGCTAAGACAAAGATTGTTTACTACACCGACTCTCTTTATGAGCGCTCAAGTTTAAGTTTAGATTGCTACCCAAGCATCCTTTGGGGCAAGATCTCAAAGTTTCTCATTTACTGTGATTAGAATCAAAACCCTCAAATCAAGTTAGCAGTAGCCACAGAGCGTAGCTTAGAGAATTGAGATTCACAACCCACCTGCCAGCGGGCTTGTTTGTAACACAAGCGAAAAAAAGCAGACAAACGCCGGCCTAACTTTGAATATTATTATTTAGGCTTACAATGACGCTTGGTATCATTTGTCGCTGTGTGTGCTTCTGTGGTTTGGCATGTTTGCATTGTGTATGTGTGTTTGTGACAAGTCGAGCCGCCGAGCATGGAAATGCAAACAAATGAGGGACGTCGGCTCCATTGGCGGCCGGAGGTCGCTCAAATGTGGCCGCTCTCTCTTTTGCCGCCATTAAATATGGGTCTGGCACCTCAGCCCGAGCCAGGCCAGGACCTGGCACCGGCTGTGTGTGCAGTGAGGAAGACAGAGCACTGCTTTATTGAGTCTGTTCAGTTTCTTGTACCTGCGCAGGGTGGCGGAGTACTCCTACGGCAACCAAAAGAAGTCCAGCAAGAAGAAGAAGCTGAGCAAGAACGACATCCGCCTGGTGCCGCGGGACGTGGAGGAGACGGACAAGATGAATGTGGTGAGTTGCTCGTCTCTCACCTCTTCGCTCAACTACTTCGACTACCACCAGCAGACTCTGCCGCTGGGCTGCAGGCGCTCCGAGAGCACCTTCCTCAACGTGGAGAACCAGAACTCCAGGAATGCCGCACCCAACCATGGCTACCACCATACCTTCACAGGGCAGGGCCCTCAGCAGCCTGACCTCATCATCAACGGCATGCCGCTGCCTGAGGTGAGATTTGCTCCAGTCTGCTCCATCCTTCAGCCTGCCAAGGCTACCAGCGGCAAGGGAGGGTGGGGTCGAGGGAAATCCGTCGCAGGGCCGCTAACCCAACCTGATAGATAGCTGTTACATTTACTGGAATTTTTGGTGATTTGTGGTTCCTGTTTTTTTAAACTGCAAGATAGGAAAGTGGAAATACTGTATGGTGTCTTTTAACTAAGCCTTCAACGGTGCTTACATATCCGTTCTTACATGCATTATTTGTCAGTGTTGGAAACCTAGGAATGGGTGTATTAAAAAAGTGAGCAAGCCGCCATTGGACAGTTGCCAAAGTGGATTATTTGGCCACCTCTGTTTCTGCTCTCTCTTTTTCATGCTGAGCAAAAGAGCTGTAGCCTGAACATCTGCCAAATGCACTGACCTGGCTAATCGGTAGCGCTGCATGTAATTTTAGGTGCAACCATTAAGAACAATCATTGACGAAACAAGTTCTCGATCTCCATAGGTGGCATGCAGCAGCTTGTGATGGATTTCTGAAATGTAAAGGCAAAATTACATCTGTTTGCAACAGAGTTATAAACAGGCTTTATTGTAAAGACAGGGTAATCAGCAGTGACATAATCAACCAATCAGGTTGCTTTTAAGACCGCAGTGGCAATGCAATGACAAAGTAGGCACTATGTAAACTTTTTATAATGTGTCTTATTTTTTAATGATAAACATTTTTCAGATTCTGCAAGAGAATGATTTATCATTTCGAAAAATAAGACGGATCATGAAAATTTTGTATTTTGTTTATTTATTTAGTACTGCCCTGATTAAGCTCTCAAAATACAGACATTATTTACACATATTTCACAAGACAGTTTATGACTAAATAAAACAGAATTTACACAACTTCTTGAATAGGTTTCACTTATTATTTAGCCTTTAGGAAAATAAAATAAATGTGTACTTTGAATGCAGTGCAAGTCACTTTGAATAAAAGCACCTGCCAAATGGATAAATGTAATTGTGTAAACATCTTACACAAAATATGAAGGGCAATACTAAATAATAAAAACTTTATATTTATTTATATGGAGTATGCAAACTTATGCACTCAACTGGTGTGGCTGTTTAAATTGTCAGGTGGTAAACAAAGAGACTGAGCAAAGCACACATAAGGAGTTTCAATGCTGGCAAAATGAGATGTTAAATTTGCACCGATCCATTGATTGGCTGATCTCCGTTGTTTGCAAAGCCTGTGGAAATCAATGAAACACAGTTAATATAGCACTAATATATTAAAGCTGTCACCAGATGCTCAAAGTCGCATAGAAGATATTTAAAATCCAACTAGTTAATAGAGGAATATTCAGACAGGAACCATTATCTAGTAGGTCAGACTACACAAAGGTTAACACAAGACTTAAAGCTGCACACTGGCTGGACAAAGGAATTACTGTGTGTAACAGCAAATGTAGTAGCTAGGCATGGTAGCGTAATCCTTTAATAAAACTACCTAAGCAGCAGGATTAAAGAACATCTATTTTTCTCAACTGATGAAAAGACAAAGAATTAACGGAGGGGCATGGCGTGGGCTGAATAAGCCTGTAGATTGAGTGTGATAGTACAGTGAACTCTAATGCAAAGCTATGTTATTTCACTGCAGCATTAGAAGAGGGAGAGAGAGAGAGAGAGCGAGAGCGAGACGGTGTATATATGCATCTTAATGTCAGATGTCTGGGCCCAGCACATTTTCCAATTTCATATAGGCCAGTGATTGGCCTGATAAAGGTGTGGGTTTATTTGTATGCTGGTTTCATCATGCGCAGCGCTCCACCTGACATTGACAAACATCTCTTTGACCACATTTCTGCATATTTCTCCACCAGAGGCCAAAGACGGGCTGACTACAGTCGGCCATATCCTTTTTCCCTTTGGTGTGACATTTAGAAAATACAGTGGCTTCCCATTCAACATGCTGTATATGAAAAATGTTGTCAGTATAATTACGCATCCATTTATGTGGGGCACAATCAAATATTGCAGCTGTTAAATGACCGATAATAGCTCTGTCATGCATTACGAGTCTGGGCTTGGAAGCGTTTGACTCTACAAGTCAGGGTTTCCCAGAGGTCTGCTGAGGACACACTGGTTGGTACACAGTTGTGATTAACTGTGCATCTCCTTGCCCTGAAATATCAAGGCCTGAGGGCCGTTTTCAAGCGTTTCGTTATTCAGACATGATTTTGAGATGTGGTTTGTTTGTTTACTTAACAGTCCCAGTTGGAGCTTATACTCAGAAAATGTATGTTTGGAAGAGTGCTATGCCAATTTTTTTCTGTCAGGAGAAGAAATATTGCATAGTTTTAATTAATATTACACACTGCCGGCTTATTGATAATGAATAGTGGATAGTGGATGCACAGCGTTTCATCCTATTGATAGCATGCTTTTGAAAAGCACATTTTCATGAACGGCACAACAGCAGTGGAAGATACACCTTTTATCTACAGCCACCAGTGAACCAGACACATAATAAGGCTGAAAACTATTGTCCGAGGATAATATTTATTAATTTAGCAGACACTGATTTATAAATATAGATTCCTATAACATGAGAAATTATGCTGTACAAAGAATTGCTACAAAAACAGGGTAAAATGTAACATTTGAA
>SCHK01308092.1:0-10154 GCA_004124795.1 Poropuntius huangchuchieni
TCCATTTCCTGACATGCATTAGGCTACATAAACCAGAATTATGTTTGCTGTTTATATGAAGTGTTGCATTAAAATTAGTATGATCCATTCTTAATCTTGTAGATGTTATAAAGTCCTTCCTATTTATATAATGATTAATTTTACCTTATTTTATATTACTTTGTAATCTATAAAAATGTCTGCACTACACTTCCCATTTGACTTATTCTATATAAAATAATCAATATCTCTATCAGTAGGCCTACATATATTTTTCTGACACAACTTTAAAGTTTTCAAGCTTGAAAGTGATGCCATTGAATCAGAACAAATTAAAGCTTCTTTTTCTGAGTTTGCCATCTCCCCCACCGTTCTAGTGCTATCTGAATGGCGACTAACTTTTATTCTACCTTTATTCCCACTTTTAAATTCTGGTACATAAAATTCTGCACCCGTTTGCTCTGTCTCTGGATCCATCGGTGTATATCTGAATAAATTCAGAATAAACAGTATTAATATATTCTAGTATATTATATTTAATTTCACCTTCAATCTCTCCTTTTTGTATTATGTTATGTATTGTAAAATCAATTTGTGGCTCACTTAAAAACCAAGGTGAAATTGGAGATATTAAGACCCATGCATCCATAATCTAAAATGGAGCGAAGTTGTGCATAGTTCCATCATTGATTGTTTATCTGCTCCCCTACTAAACACCTCATTAGGTTAAGTACTTTATTACACTTCTTACACTTCACTATAATCTATATGTACTTTCCATGTCAATTTGCAATCCATCCATAAACCTAAATATTTAAATTTAATCATTCTTTCCAGTAGTTGTTTATACTTCTTCCGAGTGAAAAACTGACAACATGATTTAGAAATTTAAAATTTACAACCCAATTCTAATGACCACTTTCAACGTTCTCTATTGCTTTTTGAATATTCTGAGCAACCTCGTATTACTCAACACGGATGGTACGTTTAAGATCTTCACAATTATTATTTTTAACACCAAAATAAAACTAAGTGAAATGGAGGGAGAGAAAAAAATCTATTTCTACAAGACCAGGAACTCTCACATTAAAGTTTTCAAAAATATTTATGGTATTATTCATCGTTTCACCATGGTAGTTATCATGTTTTAACATGTTTTTAATAAATTAAAACTTTTTTATAAATTAAATACAAATAAAATATAAAATATAGAATTACTATTATTATCAAATTCATTTAATTAATTAGTAAATTTGTATATAAAAATAAAAATATTTTAATAAAATATGACAAATAAAGACAAATTGCTTTTATTTCAATTTATTCCAAACAAAATGCACAGCAAATACACCAAAGAGGCCAAAAGATAACACCTTTCTCCTTCTTAATAAAACTTCCACGCACCATAAGATTAATCAATGCATTCCAAAACCACTTAGTATTCAAACCCTCTTCTGGCACTGTGTCCTGTACTGACCATGAGTCACCTCCAGGGGCAGTATTGCCGCACAAATCAGCCACTCTTACCTGTTCAAGTTTTGCATACAAATATTGTGCTACAACATTTGCAGACAGCAAATAATAGTCCCCCCAACAATACACACAGTTGCAGCTTCTGCTACTGCTACCATCTGAAATGTCATTTCATAATGGAGCATATTTTGTATGAACGAATCTTAAGTAAGTGAAATCATAAAATTCCCCCATTCATCGAACATCATTTGCCTTGTCATTTCTGTTGCATTAGCCCCCTGATGGGTGCCCGAATGAGACAATCAGCAAAATCACTGCCGGGAATACAGAAAAACTAACATCTAGGAGCATGCCTCACGCTCATCTTTGTCTCTGATTTTTTTAAATGAATGCATTCTAATTGTGACCCTGGTGTCATCAGAGCTCTATCTGACTCTGTCTGAATGAGATAAGTGAATGAGTGATTAGGATGTGAATGCTTCCCTCCTCCATCGTTTCTCATGTAAATGCGCCCCATCGTCCACCAAATGCACCCTATACCTTAATGAAGGCAATGTCCTCTCCCGTCGACTTGACATTGGGATGCTGGTGTGCTCGCTGATAGGAGCCGGACAGGATCACCCCGTCCCCCCACCCTCACTGTAATTCATATTCATGCAAAGCCCTGTTAATATTTTGGTGGGGTGGGCATCTCGCAAAGGAGGGGCTCCATTACAGATAATTGGACTGACCTTCAGTTGTATTTCAGCGTCATACAGTACACTGACATTGAGTGTCCTTCTGCAAACTTATACATTTAAAAGCCACATGGAATACATTTCATCAGGCTCAGCTGTTTCGGAGATTACGATGGCTCTGAAATTAATTTGTCAGGTAACTTTGAATACATCTGTCGGATTGATAACCATTTCTTTAGATTCTATAGCAATATGTAGTGCTGTCCTTCCAGCAAGGTATATGAACTTTGCTGGCCTGATATACTGAATTGTTTTCAGAGATATAATTGTAACAAAGACAGCCAAAATATTACCACTCTCTATCATGGTTATTAGTTAATAAAACTAACTGAAACATAAACCACTAAAAAAAATAAAAATAAAAATAACATACTTGAAATAAAACATTAACTGAATTAAAATAATATATGTATAAACTTCATATATTGTGACATTTATTTAAATTTAGTTTTAACTTTAACTAAAATAAAAAAATATATTAAAATATATTAAAAATAGAAAATTAATTACTAAAATTACAAAAACAGAATTAACAGAATCTCGATACTAAAATAACACTGCTATATTTTGTTGTTCAGTCATAGTGTGAACATTTATTTATCTATGTATTACATTATTAATTCATTTATATAAAAAAAAAATAAAAAAGATATTTGAAAAATAATAATGCATAGTCAATTTCATGTCCACTCTCCAGTCTCAAGTTTAAAGAAAAGAAGGATATAAACGTAGATTCAGCCTTAAATGTGGTTTAGATAGATAGAGAAGTGGTGAAGAAAAATGAGCCTGCACGTGTGAGAAGAGATGAGGCCCATTAGACACTAAGGCTGGCAGTCTCTCAGACATCATCTCTTCACTCGTGCTCTTCTCCTGGCCGATCAATTACTACTGCCTCCTGAAACGCTTTGGCGGGGGACACTCAAGTCTGGCAGCCCGCTTCATCATCAGCTTTCTGGGCTCGTTGCCTCAGGCCCATTTCTGCCACAGAGAGGAGGGGAAGAAGCTGTTTATGATGGTATGAGTGGGGACTTTGGCTATTGAGACGTGTGAGTCTGCTCCTGACGTGACACTGAGATCTGTGGTGTGGACACACACACACACACACACTTGTAGAGCTTCCTCACTGTGATTCCTTCCTGAATATACTCATATTACCTATAAGTGTGATTCATGATCTAAGTTTCAGTAAGTTTCAGGCCCTTCTGTTCAATTTTGTTGACCTGTCATAACATCTGTTGATGAAAACCAAGTGTTTTGGGAGAATAAATGGAGGATTATGAGGACTGGGCTGGGGGTACTTTAACTTTTAATATCCAGAGATGTCTGAAGTCATGTTTAAGAGCACTTGCTATTGCATTTCTATGTAATACAAAATTTAAACATTAATATTTAATACTAGCTCAAATGGTTACAATTTAGTAAGCGGTTGTCTAGGCCAGGGCAATGTTTTTTAAACGGGGTCCAGACCCCAGGGGACACAAGAGAGGGCTAGGGGGTCTAAGGAAAAGTTTGAGAAAAACAGTGTAAATAAATATGGTTAAATAAAATAAGTGCTAACAGCTTTGTGGAGTTGCGCTATAATCCACACGTATGCAGCAAACAGAGCACTGGATGCACACTTCGTAATTTCGTCAGAAGTCGTACTGCAGGTCAACTGAGTACTTTTCACCCACTGTTTTATTTTTTACTGTAATTTCATATGTACCGTTTTCAGTTTTTATAGCCCAGATGTACAGTATGTATGCATATGAAGATGCAGCCTTTGTTTATTCTGCTTGCGTGGGAAAACTGCACATCCAACATGTTCCAGAAGGGGCCAGGATTGCTCTATGCGAGTGTTTTCAGCTGTAACAAACCTCGCCACTAGAAACAGTCACACTTGGCTTCTGTTCATCTTTCTGCCCTTCTATATCTACAGGATTTAGGTGTAATCCCCTGAGCATACAGACCTGCCCTCCAAACTCCTCCTTTACCGACCAAAGCCCATTGATCACCAAGTGTATCTATCTCAAGACCACTACAAAGGCGTCCACGCTCTGTCAAAACACAGCCTACTATGAGAAAATAGAACTGCAATATTCAATATTGCTCATTATCTTCACAGAATCACTTCATCTCTCAGAGGCCCCTGTCTCCAGTGAGCCACCCTGCCCTCGACGTTTCACGAGCGCTGGATTTTCAGATGGCACATTATCGCGTCTCCTCATTGACCGCCACTTTGCAGCTCACCGTCCCATCATCCCTCGGTTAAGAGTGAGATGGGCTGTGAGACGCAGAGCTGGAGGGTGGCCCTGACTCCGGGAGGGACTCTGCACAGTAACTCTGGAGAGGAGGGTGCAAGAGGCACAGACGCACTGCTCTTCAGAGGAGAGGAGGAGAGGCACATTAATCATCCCAAGACATCTGTTCTTTCTGCTGCTTTAGAATTCTGTCAAAGCGCTCCTGACTTTCCCCCTATAGCTGCACAGAAAAATGTAAAAAAAATTGAGAAAGAGGTGGTGGAAAAAAGCCCAAAATTGTTATCTTTTTGCCCTGGACATACTGAGTGAAATGTTAGATCTAAGTCTATGATCTTCGCATTTCATTAAATTCCCATTCATATGTATGTGAGTCATTGACAGGTAGGCTGTAGTGAGCTTTTAAAGAAGGTGCAGTGATTGAAATGATTAGTTAATTATACAAAGCTATCATATCGATTCAGAAGATTTGGAATGCAGTCACACAGTTGTTTGGAAAAACAAAATAACAGAAGGACTTCCAATTTACATCAACTATAAAAAGTCTGGTATGGGAAACTATATTATTGGATATACATTATTGGATTCTGTGAAGAGCGATGATGTTTAAGTGTTTTCTGGACATATTTCATGCGGTGCTTCAAACATAAACCAGGCCCGTTTAGACGCACATATTCTATCGATACATCTAATCATAACACAATGAAATATTTAAATAAACGCAAGGCAATAAAGTATCTAATTTGNCAAGTGTTTTCTGGACATATTTCATGCAGTGCTTCAAACATAAACCAGGCCCGTTTAGGCGCACATATTCTATCGATACATCTAATCATAACACAATTAAATATTTAAATAAACGCAAGGCAATAAAGTATCTAATTTGCTTGTCTGTAGAGCTAGTAAAAGTTATTTTGTCAAAGATATGGGCTGTGATGTACTGTATTTAAGACAGTTAATGTTAGTTTTCCTCTGATAAAGATTGGGAGTTTGTTGTCTTATGGTAATGTATTATAAATTACAGACACTTACACACATTAGACAGTGATGAACTATCTTTGACACTAAAGACATTTAACAATACTGTATTCTCTGTCTGTATGTCTCAAACAGTCCTTTGTTTTGGTGGCAGTGCTGCTTTGTTGCTGTTCAGAGAGCATTTCACCCAAATCTTTGATTTTCAAACTATTGTGGTGTCCACTCTTGACATGTTCACATTTTTGTCGACTGAAATCTACTGTTAGTTCTTGAACTGAGTGAGGCTGAGACAGTATTTCCTCTTACTAAATTTTAACAACTAATGGAACACTTTGATTACATTATGAGAAACTTCAAGCATTTTTTAAATGTGTTGCAACAGTCTTTAATATTCTCAGACTGGATGCATTTACATAGAACAATTTCGTCTGTCCATTAGTAAGCATTACTCATTATCTGTCACTGTCTGTTGCTTACGCATATGCATACACACAGGCAGATGTTTACATTATGCAAAAATGCTGTATAATAGTTTATTGTCAGAAGTCTTCCTTTTTTAGATTTGGAGAAGTGAAATTGCCTTGCATTTGCATTAATTACAGCAGAATTAATGAATGTAACCCTGTAACCTTTCCTCAAGGAGTGATTTTAATCATCTGAATTACATTAGAATTAAAGGTGAAATGTGTAATTTTTCCACCACTACCAGCACTAAATGGATTTACTAATGTTTTAAGATATTTTAATGTTTCCTGAATACTCCCATATTGGTTGGACAAATTCAAATTACTGATTGAGCCAGTGTTGTTCTGTTGGACTGGTTGTTATCTACGCTTTTCGTGAAAAGCATCTAACAAAAAATGTACTTATTATTGTTTTTGTGATCTGCAAATGTGATTTTGTTTGTTTAATAGGTATTGGTGCTTCGGAAGTACAATTTTTGCCGTTTGACAAATTTTAAATGAATGAAATCCATCCATCCAGTAATTTATAGGAATAATTTTAACACTAGTCAATGAACCTTTTGGTCTGCAAATTTGTATCGAAATTTTGCTACATTTTTTATAGGGTTGAAAAGTAATCAGGACAGGGGTAGGTTTAAGAGCTCATAAATATATGTATATCATAATACAAAATGTAACTTTATATTATAAAATATAATTTAAAGGAGTTTTAAAGATTTTTTTAAGCTGTGCAAATGTAAATATGGTTGTTTAAGATTCAGTCAGTTTGTATGCATTGTGTTTTCAGTGTATATTCAAATATAAAGAAATGTAAATGTAAATTCTATACAAATACCTATGTATAGTAATGAGATAGAAAAAATGGCACACTTCAACTTTAAAGCCCATATTTATAATTGATATGGCAAACGTTAATCACATTGCTGTAAACTGTAAACCCAACAAGGTCTAAAGTCCACATTCAACTTCAATCAGGAAGTTACTAAATAGTTTTATGGCATGTGATGGAGAGAATAAAAAAGAGAAGTGGAATAAAGTGGGCTATACAGAAGAAAAAATCAGAAGTGAAAGTTAAAATATCTAGTAAACTGAAAGTACAAAAAGGCTCAGCTGTGGGGAAACAGTGGAAGCAAATGTGATAATACAGGGATTTTTTTTTTTTTAATAATAGAAGATCTTATGTTAAAATGTTTTGAGAGTTCTGGCGCTGTCTTAAGTCACTGATGAGAGAGGCTCCTAACTGAAAAGTTCTGTCAAGATTATAGTGCTCTGATATGTAGATCTCCTCGATTTTGTTCTTGTTCCTGTTGAGCTTCACAATGACTCTATCCATGTTGCTCATTTTGTTATGTCGATCATAGTATTTCCTCACTTCATAGGGAAGATCCTCAGAGTGTCGGTAGTGGAGGTTTCCTATGGTGAAGTACATATACGTGCGTTTGTCCTTCAGCGGAGGCAGCAGGGACCCACTGTTATGGAACTCATGGAACCCAAACTGTCCTGCCACAGGGTTACAGAGAGCCACCATGTTATTGTCAATGCACGTTTTCACATACCACTTAATTAGGGCAAGTCCATGTCGAGGAGGTGGATATCCAAACCCAGTGTCCTTCAGCTCCTCTGCAGTGTTTAATGTTTTAATGGCGATGACCAAGATGGCAAACAAAAGGCTGAAATGGGTTGTCATCATTGGATGAAGTCTGCAGGGAGAATGAAAAAAAATTTAATATCAAAACAACTAAAAAAATGACTGAAACATGACAATAATTTGCCATTTTTACTTCCTTAATGCACAACCGCATACTGGATAAAGACATGATCTAATTAATTCCTTTAAAAAATCTACTTAAGTCTACTGTTTTTATTGATAAATGGTTTTGGCAATAAATTTAATATCGGTACATTCCTAAAAAATAAAATAAAATCAGATAAACAGATAAAATCATTTTTACTAAAACCAATTATCAATAAATGTGACAATATTAAAATTAAATATTGTTTTGTCCAAACAAAAATAACACTAAAACCTAAAATTTTAAAAAACCCATTTTAAATGCTTAAAAGTTAATTTAGGCACAACATTATAATGTACAGTATGAAAGTGTTATATTTTTCACATTGAAAAATGGATATTCTAAGAATTGCTAAAGAACAATGTTACTAAGTTATTAGTGTTTTGAAAGATTTGTGTGTTAGCAGCTTATTTAAATGAAAAAAAGAGAAAAAAGAGCAGAGCAACAATTAAACGTCCAATATTGACTGATGTCAATCCAACATCCTTGGATTTCCTTTATATTGAGAATCCCAAAATAGTTGTTTCAATCCGAAATGTCATGATTTTGAAACAAAATTATCACCAAACGCTGTTTCTTGTTGACTTTAACACACTTGTTTTAAAAGCTCTTGACATTTCATCTTTTTCTCTCTCTTTTCTATCACCTATTTTTATAACGTTGGCATGAAAAACATGTATTGTACCTGCTTCTGTTACATATCCAGACAAACTATTTTTTTCAGCTTAAACAGGAACATAGACTCTTCTAAATTTCTAGGTGAATAAAAAACTTGCATCTCATTTACAGTTTTGGAAACCTGTGCTGAGGTGTTTAAAGCAAAGAATAGCAGTGAAAATAGCATTCTGGATTAAGCGGTATCCATGTTAATTTACCTGAATGAGTCAGCAGAACGTGGGTGTGGAATGTCTTGAGGAGGCTGTGGATATTTTAGGACTAACTGCGTGCGTACAGAGTCTGTTCAGAGTATGTGGGCCCTTAGTTTGAGAGCTACGTTTTCTGCTGCAATTTTTCACTCTATCTAAGAGGAAGTGGTTAAATATGTGAAGCCTACATGACAGATGCGTTCTGCCCTGTTGCCCGGTCTCAGTTCCGGATTATGAATTATCAAAATGCATTCATCTTAATCCTAACAGCCCTGATTCAATTCAAAACACGACAGCTGTGAAATTAAAACACATAATGTGCCGACTGAAGAGAGAGAAAACACATTTCTTCTTCCCTACAGAAAAGCAAATACGGCATGCAATAGCCTACAGGTGATATGTGCTTTGAGATTTTTTTCTCAGAGAATTTCTGCAGGTGGAAAGTACAGTTTCTGCTCACAGATTATGTCCAAAGTCCCTTTGAAGTCAGTTCACTCGTGGCCATTTCAGAAAACCCCCAAACAGCTATTTTCAGTGCAACTCTTGAAATCAGCTTTAAAGTGTCAATTTTTGGCCAAGATTAGGTTTCAATAGCATCTTCAACAAGATCTAACAACAACTGTCTCAGATTCATCTTATATATGTATAATTCAGACTAAACAAACTATTCAAAATGTGAATGTCTCTGATATACTGGCATATAGATTTCACATCAAACATATTCCACTTTTTCCCTTTACTTTTACCATATTTTACTACAAATGAATAGGTTTAGCATGTGACTTGAGGTGGGTAGCAATCGTGATCGTTACTTTCCTGTACACACTGCATGTAATACAAAAATGTGGCTTTTCTCTTCACTGTTCTCTTGTTCCAACTCACAGTGTCATATCAAAGCTTCCCGACTTCATTACAAATAAATTATACTTTTAAATGATCCCAGCACTGCAAACAAGCCCAGCTTTTAGAGGAAGGTATGAAAAAAAAACAGAGACAGGAAGGCAGAGAGATAGAGCAGGCATTAGCATTTCATTTCTACAGATTTAACACCAAATAATGTTCCATTTTGCCGCTTTTATTTATTTATTTTGCCATCTTCCTGCTTACATTGATGCGCACATAAAAGCTCGCTGGGCTAATCTCCCTGGCAACGCGGGCGCTCTCGCTCTTGGGTAGTTTCTTTAATTCCTCTGGTGTATGTATACACGACTTTAGGGTCACACCGTATTAGTTCCCCCTGCCTCTGGGTGCTATAAGCTATCCAGAGCAGCACTGAGTATAAAGATCAGTTTCTTCCATTCCGTGCTGAGTGTGACCTGAAGTTAACCAACTGAGCCTGACTGAAACGACTTGGTGGAATACAAACTATGGGGAGAATTCACTAAAAAAGAACTGCTGCCACTAATAGTAGGCCTATTGTGTGTTTGTGTGTGCTGTCTGCATTGTTTTAATGGCCAATTCATTAATTAAATAATGGAAATTAGGTAACAATAGAATTCTCATCTCTGAAATTTTGAGTGCTATAGGTTGTAGTAAATGCAACAGGCTTACTATGATCTAGTGCACTTTAACATACAGCCTCTCAATCTCTTTAAAATGGATTTAATTCATGTTTTAATTGTGAAAT
>SCHK01308304.1:0-15202 GCA_004124795.1 Poropuntius huangchuchieni
TTACTCACCCGAAACACATATGATTTATTCCGTTTGTCAAAGGACTTCAACGCAATGAAGGCTATAGTGTCATAAAAGGTATTATGGAGAACACAAGGTCCAAATGATGTTCCAGCTGGTATATCCTGTGTAACTTGTACACTGGTGAAGAAGTCCGTGACATGGTGGTGGAGAAATTTGCTGTCATTAGTCCACAAGGAGCGAGGAATAATACTTTGCTCCATGTTTTATTCCTGGAAATATAAGTTTAAATTATGAAAAGTTAAAAAGAAGAAGAATGTTTCCATGCTTAAATAGAATTAATGGAGCAATCTGGATTTTTAATTTATCAGTATTTTTCTAAAACACAGAGACAGGAAATATATTGTCATGCATGCAATTAGTTCGATTACTGAAAAATAAATAAATCGGTCTGTGTATGCGAAATCGATTGGTAAATTAGAACTGTTCAGTTTTTCTTTCCTTTTACGTTTGGTTTGATGTTCTTTAGACTGTAAATAGCGTTTAAATCCGTATAATCAGCAGGCATTTAGTATAAAATGGAATATCTCACAAAATGAGCCTATATGCAGTAAAATTGCTACTCACGTATAGCAGGTTTGGGCTGAGGATGTTCCGGAGCAGGTGCACAGTCCAAGGAGACGCGATTTGCAATTATCCACAGAGAGAGCACGATCACGACCGTCTCCTGATCCTGACAGTCTCTTGACTGTCTCTCGCGCTGCGCAGTCACGCACTTATCCACGCCGAGGACACGGAGCTGATGCGCCTCATTTCTCCCCAAACCCCCCCAGGTGGCAATTTGATTGGTGCTTCACCAGCTTTGCAGGCGTGTTAATTAGAAGCGAGGGTAATCAATGACAGAAGTCAGAGACCGTTAGATTGTGATGAGTAGCACAAAAGACTGTATAGGCTACTCATTCTGTATGCACATTTAAAACGAATCCTAAACCCAGAGACATAACAAGTAGGCTAGAAAATGTCGAATCAAAATTCAGCTGTTAGATTTTGTGACGATTCTCAGAATATGTGAACTTTTATGTAGCCTAACATAGGTTGAATTTTAAAGAAAAAACATTGAATTTATAAAAATTTATATTTGTTGTCTCTTCAACCTGTTTTTAATTTTAGTGAGTGTTTTAGTGATTTTTTATTATTATTTTATTTAAGAAAAAAATAAGTCTTCAAAAATGTTTCACTTTACTCATTATTTATAATGCTTGAGCGATTTGAATAACATAATATCAAATAGAATTTAAGGAATTTCGTTGAAGCCAAAATTTTCCCTCTCCCGGAAAGAGGAAGTTTCAGTAGCTGTTGGCTGCCTGCTCGCCGTCCGGTCTGTGGTCGCTCCTCCAAACATTTCTCCTTGAGGAGGAGCTTTCAGTGTTTTGGAAGCGGACTCAGATGACTGCGGGATATAACACTGTGACAAGACATTCAAATATCTTTTTGGGGGAATAAATTTCATGGAAAAGAGTTGCTTTCCTTTTCTGCAGGAGTAATATGAAATGCAATTTTATCCCAGTGTTTTTGGAGAGAATAAACTGATGAAATGGCACGTTCACTGATTCACATGAGTCTTGTGGGTGTTTTAGTGATTTTGATGCCCAGTCTTCATACTGGAGAAGCTGAGCCTTATTTTGAGGACGAGAAGAGGTCTTGTCAAGGTGCTTTCGATTTGTATTTTGTCCTCGACAAGTAAGTGGCCTTCATATTTATGGCATCTTGTTCTCCTCTCACCGCGCGCGACGCCTCTGACGCCCTCAGACGCGCGTGCACTTCTATTATAACAACAGTCATTCGCTTAGAATAACAGACTTTAAATGATCCAAATGTTTTAACATGAAACAATTCATTAATATTTTTAAATGGATAGTCATTTCTATGTATATTTTACCAGAAAACGTCTGGCGAGATATTGTGAGAAAAGAGCTATTCCCAAAGGAGACCAGACGAGGATGCAAATGGCAGGATGAACTGACTTGAAATTCCTAACCACATAAACAAAGAACCATTAACTGTTTCTGCAGAATTAATACACAATCCTGTTTATGTTTTTTCTGATTGTGGATTCCTTAAGTTTGTTAAAAAGTGGTGTTAAATGGCTTTAGACGCGGCAGATATAGGAGGACAGGACTCTGCCTCGGGCGATGCTTTAACAAGCATGATTTTCTCTCACCTGGTGCGGTTCACATGCACATTTGTGCATCATTATCTCGGGGGCGTCTCAATCATAAAAGGCAAAGAGAGACCTAAACACGAGCATGCACTATTAGCTATACAAAATATCCGTTTACATAAAAAAAAAATAGGATTTCAAGATTTAAAAAAATGCATATGATGTATTTTTTTCTTGCAACTTACAACTGCAGACAGTTGTTTACATGTAATGTTAGTAGAATGCAAATAGTTATTTATATTTAAGTATGTAATGAGCTCTTAGTGAGCGTAAGTGGCATCCTACTCATAATTCTTTAGCACCTTGGAGTTGTGAATACCCAACAAGCTTAAACATGCTGGAGCATGCTAGAGAACGGTTATAAATGAAGAGTTTTGAGGCCATCAGATTGTAGTCAAACATAAAGTAAAGCTCGAGGAACATACAGTAGCAATAACCTGTACAGTTTAGACAACATATGTGCTCATTTAGTGAAATCTATATTAAATCTGAAGGAATCCAGTTTAAGATCTATTACAAAACAAAATTTGGGATTTTAGCCATAACCCTTTGTTACTGTGTTTGGAGTGTGCATATTAGTTACACTTCACAGTTCACTCTTCTGTTTGAAAGTTTTCTGAATGCCTTTAGAGACCTAAGGGATTGCATGCATCATCAGGCTTTTGCCACACTTCCACACTTTTAATCAGCTGAATGGTTCTGGCTGAATTTTCGAGGCCTTAAATGCCACTCAGTGACCCCACACTAATTGTAAATATCAGGCTATCGGTTCAGAGAGTTTTGGAAAGAAAAGCAGCTCCGTTGCTTTTCAGAGAGAAAATACCTTTGATTATCAGTGGAACGAGAACTAGTTTTATGCCACTATATATGACTCCTTTTAATTTACGACTTCTTTTAGAATGTTTCTTATAACAATATTCTGAGTCAGCGGTTTGCTGAAGATTGATGTTAGCTCGGAGGATAAGAGATAAAGCCAGGATCAAGCTGCATCAGGGGAAACCAGAACAGTCTTGTTATTCTAGACTGCTGCATACCAGCACAATGTATTCAAGTTAATGACTTATTTCAGTGGTCCCAAAAAGTATTTAGACACTAAACCACACTTAAAATGTAATTTCATTGTATAACAAAATACCAAATGTATGTGTCATGTGCAAACACATTATGCTAGACCTTGAATTAACTACGTTTCGTTAAACCAGTTGGTCTTGAGGTGATTTGGATACATTACGAAATTAAGTCAGTTCCCTTTTGTACAAACTGGTGCAGAGTAACTAGCGGCTCTAGTTCATCCGATTAACTATGGATATTTTCCACAAACATTTGAAAGCCAGAAAGTTTCCAATTTATTATTTTTTTCTTTAATTTGAATAGTATATGTATTGTTTTAAGCTGACTAACTGAAACTTTCTTTTGTAATTGGTTTCGTATTCTATAATCTAATGCAGCTATACATACACCAATTTGGGATATTCTTTATGATGTTTTTTTTTTTTTTTTTTGCAAGTGTGGCCCAAATTGAAACCACGGTATATCATTATATAAAACTGCAGGTGTGTTTAAAACTGCCAACAGATTAGCATTGATTGCTGCTGTTACTGTTGCTAGATCCACACGTCCAGTTTTATGTTTCCTGACCCCCTGTCAGAGATGGAGCTGTGAGCCTTTTTGGATCCTGATGTAGATGCCAACTCTATTTTGGATCCCAACCTGTTACACTCACCCATTGCCATCTGTTCCCATTCAAATGGCTGGCTCCAGGAGGAAGGGGTGTTGCTCTCTGCTAGCAGGAGGCAGATTCATCTGGCACAAAGGCAATTAGCCCTTGTTGGGAACGCTTTGGGGCCTGTAATTAATTAGTGGCATGTGCGCATTTTATAGAGTACTCAAGGACCTGCTACTCTCAGATAGTGTAAGAAAAGATGGTAATTGTTATGTAATTGTGTTTAAGGCAGCCATTATAATGCACACAAGAGGTAGTAGCCTTTGACTCTTTGAAGCATGCAGTTTTTCAACATGTTTGATTTTATTATAGATCAGGAAGCGTCAAAAACCACTGGATTGAAATTTACTCCTTTGTGGAGCATCTTGCAGAGAAATTTATAAGGTAAAGTTGCTTTAGGTTTGATGTACTTTTGTACATACATACTGTAATGCCTTTCAGAAGTAATATGTGAATTGTTTTTTACAGCCCAATGTTACGGATGTCCTTCATTGTCTTCTCAACTCGCGGAACAACGGTTATGAAACTCACAGAGAACAGGTATCACACACATCAGCATCCAAAACAATATTACTGTTGCACAGAAATACACATATTGTTTGACTCCATTGTAATGACTTTCCTCCATCATCTGTAATTCAGAAATGAAATTACAAGAGGCTTAAATATTCTGAAGAGAGAAATACCAGGAGGTGATACATATATGAATCTTGGATTGCAACAGGTATCTTTTTCTTTTGAATCAAATGAGTCAATTTAAATCAATCACTGAATCATCTTCTAGTCCTTTAATTCTGCTGTGGTTTAAATTCCTGCATTAATGCTGTTTTAATTTGGTTTTACTCCTGTAAAATATCTGTGTATATTGAGTACTAATCACTCTAGTCTTTTGATTCTACTATGGTTAAAATTCCTGCATTAATTCTGTAAACATCTGCTTTAACTGCAGGCAAATGAGCAGATATATCACGGAAATTATGGTAACCGTCACTCTGAATTACCATGCAATTCATTCACACTTTTATTCTGGGTAAAATCAAGCCTCAATGAGATGATGTTTATTTCACAGGGACAGCCAGTGTGATCATAGCACTGACGGATGGGGAGCTAAACGACTATCAGTTTGTCACAGCACAACAAGAGGCAAGTACACAAGCCAGTGATGTCGCAATGGATATGGCATGTTCTCTGGCAGATGTGTAATTGACAGTGGCATTTGCTCGGTAATAGAGCTGACTGTTTGTTGCCCATCTATGAGCAGGCGCAGAGAGCTCGGTCTTTGGGAGCCATCGTATACTGTGTGGGTGTAAAAGACTTCAATCAGACACAGGTAACTCAGCACCACCGCACAATAAATTGCTTTAGTGCCATCTTAGATTTAACCATGATTTCTATACTGGAGATATCTCTGTAAACCTGTATTGTATTACTTGTTTAGCTGGCCACAATTGCAGACACCATAGAGCATGTGTTCCCTGTAATTGGCGGATTCCAGGCCCTTGAAGGAATGATAGACTCTGTAAGTATCTCCGTTTATCTCTCTGTCCTTGGCTACGTGTAAAGTTTTGGTAGCAACAGCTGCATTTAAATGAGGGGCTGAATCACCTAAATTATCCCTCCATGTGTACAAAAGACAGCAGTCATTTTTGTGATTGTTGGCATCTTGTAGCTGTAAACAACAAACAATACGTGCCATGCCAATTTATTAACGCATATGGGGTCTGATATTTTTGTCGAAAGAAATGTAAGTGACCAGGATGGAATAGAATAATAGAAAGTAAAAAAAAAATTGTGAAAAGTTTAAAATAAGAAATAAAGTTGCATTGCTCAGTTTAAAGTCACACTGTAAGATATAGCTACAGTCATGTTGTTAGATATAAAGTCCCATTGCAAGAAGTTAAGATATAGGCACAGTGCAGGATATAAATTCACATTGGAAGATCTAAATTGACATTGTGGGATATAAAGTCATATTTGAGATAAGAAGTCACATTGCAAGATATAGTCACATTTGAGATGTGAGATATAAAGTGGTATTGCAAGATAAAAAAAAAATCTAATTGTGAGATAAAGTCACACTACAAGATAAAAAAAAATCTCATTGTGAGATACCTTGTGATATGTCAACACACTGTAAGATAAAAAGTCAAACTGTTAGATAAAGTTTCATTGTGAGATATAAAGTCACACTACGGAATAAAAATGTCTTATGTGAAATATAAAGTCACATTGCAAGAGACAGTCACATTGTGAGATATAAAGTCACATTGCAAGATGTTGCAATTGGGAGATATAGGAGATTGTGCCGCTTTTATGAAGATATCTAAAAGCATAATAATTTAGATGAGCTGTCAGCATCCAAAAGAGAGTGACATTACTGAATTACCAGTTAATATTTCTGTCTGAATGAATCTGGTTGCAGAATTCAATTGATTCTGTAAAAAGTCTGTGTATACTGAGTACTAAGCACCCTGCTACTCCTTTTTTTTTTTTTGTAGATCATCAAGAAATCCTGCATTGAGATTTTAGCAGCTGAGCCGTCCAGTGTATGTGCTGGTGGTAAGAGTCACCTCAACACTTAAACATGTTCATTTTTTTGTAATAATTTGAAAATGTAATTAACACCATGATTTTTACATTAAATCTGTCTGCTTTTAAAAGAATATGAAAGCACAGTGCACACACCATAGTAATAAAAAAGCTTGTCTGTGCTAATTGTGTGAAAGCCCTGAGCGGTGTAATGGAAGCTCATGAATTGCGCTCTCTTGCACTCACCAGAAAATGAAAATTGATCATGTCTGGGCAGAGCTAATCCGCCTGTTCGCATCACCAAGGAGACGGCGCTGTAAGTGCACTCTCGCGCAGTAAGTGCATGCTAATAAGGTCATGTCAAGCCACATCCATCCTCTCTGGCCTACACACCAGTGCTCAATGTGGCAGGCCTGTCTGCTGAGCAGCAGCCAATTAAACAAATGGGCATTTCACTGGTAAAGGCGGAGTGGAACTACAGCGCAGTTATTCTGCAGCACCTCGGCTAGAGAATAGATCCGATGTGGCAAACTAGGCCAGGAAGAACCAGCCAGGCAAAAAACAGCTCTCTAATTTCACTTGAGCATTCCTAACAATAAGTTCTCTGTCAAGTTATGGGACATCAAACCCTGAAGCACACAGAGGGAGAGAAAGAGAGGGCACGCAGTGACCACTGCCAAACGATGGTGGTTAAAACAACAATACCCCTGCAGTTTGACCACACACTTATACTTTGTCTTAGCACTAAGATATGTTTTAGTTTAAGAGCTTATTTAAATCAAAATTATTCATATCATTATCATTATTTGTATTAGATTAGATTTAGTTCACCTAGAAGTGTAAATCCTGATGTTGTTCCACACCCGTCTGTGGAACATAAGATATTTGAAAATGTTTCAACTGTATTTGTCCATACAATGAACGTCAGTGGTGTCTAAAACAACAATAGACTGCACTGACTTCTAAGAACAAAAAGATACAAAAAAAAACAAAAAAGTAGTCTGCAAAACAACATAAGGCTAGATCATTTACATTTTTCGATAAACCATCCCTTTAACAATCATCTTGTGTTATATCTTTATTTTAAAACCACTAATCCAAAACAAAACAGTTAATGACCCCAAACCACTTAGATTAACATGATTAATGAACATGATCCTTAAAGGAACCATTGCATCACAATGAATGTCATAATTAATTAAACATATTGTAGTGTAATTAAATCGATCCTTGAAGTAATGCACTGTGAAAATTACCATCCGCCATATGTGTGATATGGTGCTCTAAATATTACAGTTTAGCCGAAGTTGCATTTGAAGCTTGGGACTCATTTTTTGATTGTGGTTAGTGGTTTGGTTTGGTTTGGTGTTTTAGTTGAGTGGTGGAGTTTATTTGTCCATTAACATGATCCTTATTGGAAACATTGAATGGCAATGAATGACATAATTAAATATATTGTTGTGTTATTAATCAATCCTTGAAGTAATACACTCTGTAAATTACATATACTGCAATAACTGCATTATATTCTTCTATATATTACAGTTTGGCCAAAGAATCATTTAAATCTTGGGACTCATTTTTGGTCTAATTTGATTATGGTTTGGTTTGATGTTATGATTGAGTGGTTTGGTTCGGTGTGGTTTGGTTCGGTTTAGTGTCCATTAACATGACACAATTTTGGGTTATTTTCAGGCTAATCTGATTGTGGTTAGTGGTTTGGTTTGGTGTGCCGTGACGGCAGTTCCAGTGCCTGACAGTCTCAGCGATCAAACTGATGAGAAGTGACCAGCCCGTGCAGCCTGCAAACAGGCCATCACTCTCTGTTCTGAGAGGAGGCCCAGCCATCAAACATGACAGCAATCGTTGCTTTGATTAACCCTTGTGATTCCTCTGCACCCCATCCCCCAGTTCGGGCAGTGATTGAAGTGTCCGTGCTCGGACGTGGCACCTCTGCTCTAAACAGCCCGAGCCATCAAGCTCTCAGGTGTGGATGGGAAGCGTCAGCTCTCCCGTGCAGCACAACGGGCGCGAGCCGACAGCGTACCAGCCCCTGCCCACCATCTCGCTGCCAGCGCCGCCCGCTGCCAAGCCAGTGTTGACCTTTTTACCCCTGCGCTGTCCTGTCAGAACCCGACACACCATGTCTGACAGTAACGAGGGAAGAAAAGGACATGGATGTTGATGCCTGGCCTCCAAAATTAAATGGAATTAGCCATTTCAGCTGTATGGACGTCACATTAAGCAGGCATGAGCAAGAGAGCTGGGCAAATTTAGACGCAGAGGTGGGGTGGAGAGGGGCTTCTGCATGGCAGACAGGATTAGTATAATTAGAGAGGAAATGACAGGTTAATTGGATCGGATGGGAGTGGAATTTGTTTTGGTAGATCCATGATGAGACAAGAGACATGCTGAGAATTTTTTTTGGCTCAAATTTTCCCATGGTCAGCCTTTTCGTTATTCGCCAAGTCTTGCGTACATATATTGGACAAAGGATCTTCAAAGTAAACATCAAAATTGATTCTGTTTACATTGTTAATGCACACTTCTGGTCTTATTGGGATTGATTCACCATGGCACGCTACAATAAAGAATAAATTTGTTTTTGTAATCCTTCAAGTTTGCATGAAATGAAAATGCAAATCTTTGAAAATCAAATTCTATAAATGTGTTTTTTTGCGACTGATTAATCCATGCATACATAGCTTTTTTTCAACCACATAATTTTTGACTAAAATAACTAATTCTTCCAGTGAAACAACAGACTTCTCTCTGGTGATGTGTGCTGGGCCTCTCCAATCATTCAGTTTGCTTAAAGTCTGTTTATTTCTTACAGTCAACTAGCTCGCATTTAGATCTGGATTCATCCAATCGACAACTAATGAACTGACCCAGGTCAACATTCCCGCATATGACACAATATGGGATACAGCATCTGTTGCTACTTCTATTATGTTGCAACTTTAGTGATAATGTAATAAATCTTCCTATAAAATGTGTTTTCTATTCTGCTGATGTCACTTAGGCCATGAGGGTTACTGGATAACGTTAACTAATAGTAAAACAGCCATTATTTACCCATTATTTTAGCAACCTTGGTTTCAGAGTTGGCCCCATCCTGGAATGTAATGGCTGCTTTTCACAATCCAGTAAAAAGTGTTGTACCATTTTTTTTCGCATATTTGTTGAATATCCTTATTTCACAAAAGTAAAACTAGCTGTGAAAGGCAAATTACATTGACTTTAAAGCTTTTTAGGTGTTAACTTATTAAAGGCAAAAGAGTAAATCTACTATATTCAGGATTTGAAGCTTCAAATGCTGGTGTGATACAGAAGAAGAGAACTGAGGCTTACAGTACAGTGTTATTTCTCAGAGCAGTGATATTCTCCTGACCTTTCCATACAACTGTCTCTCCCTGATGGCACACTGCACAGAATGTTTTTCATCCTGTGAACTTTACACACTTAAATGTTAAAGGTTTACAACCAGAACATTTTCTGAAGGTGTAGCGTTATTCAGAGATGAACGGAAGAATCGGTACAAATCCACTCAAATCTCCCTCAAACACACACTGGTGTGTGCAGTGCCATGAGTAAGGTCACATCCACTCTGCATCCTTTGACGCCCGCTGAGACAGCTTCTAAGTGAGCGTGTTTTTCTCTCTAACATATGCTGCTTAGCAGCCGTCAGAGGGTCTACAGCATCGCCCGGGGGGTCTCAAAGGTCAGTCAGCCAGCGTTGTCGGCCACCAACGCAGCACCTCCAGCTAGAGATTTGTGAACCTCTTCGCTTTTATTATTAGCACCACTGGAGCATATGCATTTGCCCAGTTGAGTTGAGCGTTCCTGAAAGGTTAAGGGTGGAAAAAAAATAAGAAAACATGCCCTCTGGCTGAGCACACTTTATAATTTCAGAGTATGGCTTTTTTTTTTTTTTGGAAAAGTCTACATGAGACAAAGATCTAAAAAGCTGGCTTGCCTTATGTAGGCATTTTTCTCATATTTAAAAAATATTTCAGTATAAATAGTACATAAAAACAATATTTTATTCAATTTTTGGTTACATTTTTTTCAGGAAGAATAAACATATGCTTTTCACTATGGAGTAAAGGACTTGCTAAATGTTTGTTATTATATTTTTGGTTTGTGTTTCTTTAAGATTCTTTCCAAGTGGTTGTGAGGGGAAATGGATTTTTGCATGCCAGAAACATCGATCAGGTTCTGTGCAGCTTCAGAGTGAATGACACAGCTACATTGAGTAAGTAGCATTATTTTATAAACAGTACTTTTAGTATTGCATTCTTCTAAATAATGTATGCAACATACTTTTATTATGTAAATGACCATTTCTGCTATAGTAATTATGAAGTGTTTACCCTGAGAGTAGGTCTAAATGATGATTATTGGTGAAAATGTATCTTATTCTTTTTCACGCATTTCATTTTCAGATGAAAGACCTGTCAGTGTTGAAGATACGCTCCTTCTTTGCCCTGCACCAATCATAAACGAGGCTGGAAAGTAGGTGCACTTCATCCTGCCACTTTATAGCGTAATGCATTGGTACCCTTGAAAAATTAGGGTCAATGTCATTTGGAATTATTCTTATCAGTCAATCTCCACGCACCCTAACACATTGAGACAACAGGCATGTGGTGTAAAAAGCCCAAGAAGAGCGTATAATTAGCCTCTCTGAGAGATTAGTCACCATGGGCTTGACCTGTGTGAAAAGTTCCCAGTGAGTGTGCATGTTAGCCCAGGGCTCTGGTGGTTTTCTGAGTTGAGAGAGAAAAGAACAGACAGTGAAATACAGAGCCTCGCGTATCCACATCAGCCAGAACACAGCCCCGGAGACTCACTACAGGTTACTTATCAGGCCTTCTACAACAAATGAGCTGCTGCTGGCGGCTCATTTCCCTGCAAGCCCTCTGAATAATTATGTGTACCGCCGGCTGTAGACACCTTGAGGATTTCATCTGTCTTGTTCTTGTCAGGAAGATTCTTTGAGATGCCAATGAAGGAGCCTCTCATGGCACCTTAAGCAAAACAGGGCTGTTTTTCAACTCTTGGTCAGCCTACATCACTACACACTGTATTGCGTTGCATTTGCTAATGTGACACAAAAACAGCTGGTGTTGATATATCAATATTCAGCACTTTCCGTTCATTCAAAACTTTTGATTGATTCATGTGTTCTTAGCGTTATTTGTTATTGGATATAATCAAAATCCACAGTTCTGGATTAATAATAATATTGGCCAAGAATGTTGAATACGTAGGATTTTTATTTATCAAATCTCTCAAGAACACTCATTTCTGACTGGTCAGTTGTGCCATCCAGCAGTCAGATGTTTTCAGATTTCTTAATATAATACTTTTTTATTAAATTAACTCATCCGGTAACTGAAACCAGCACTATTTTAATTTCTCTCTTATCATGAAGCAGACAGTCTGATTTATTGATTATAGTGACAATTACCTCAAATTACTTCAGTATTAATATTTCTCAATGTAATGAACTGTTCTTTTTATTATGATAATATTCAGGTAAGATGAAAAAAAATAGATAAAATCAATGTTTCTTGCTCATATATTTATTTATTTAGTGAACAGTTGTGTAATAATCTGGAGTGAAACATGCCGAATATGTGGATTATACAATATAAATATTTTGATTATCCACTGTGGCTGGCAACCCCTAATAGTACCAGTGTTATTTTAGTATTATTTATATACTATTCTAGTATTTTTTTTTTAATGTTTTAAATTAGCTTTTATTTTGATTTTGATTTTAGTAATTATCTGCTTTGTCATTTTTTAAATATTTCTATTTATTTATTCTATTTTATATTCATTAGTACATTTTAGTACAAATTAAACTTATTTTATTTCAGTTATTTGCTAAGGCACTATTTCTTGTTATTAAATGTAAATTTTATTTTATTATTATTTTTTATTTCAAATGCAATTTTTAATAGGTTTAGATTTTAGTTAGGAATCAAAATATTTAATTAGAACAGCAGAATGTGAGAAAGTGAGAGTCGTATAATAGGTAAGATGATGTCTATTTTTCAGTGACATGTCTGGATATGTCTTGTGGTATTAGAGTCTGATTTACTGTTTATTGAAATAGATTAGTGTCTAGGGCTCTCAAAAGTCAGCCAGAATGGTATGCATTCATATAAGGGTAAAACGGAGATGAAACATTCCATCATAATCCAGTTAAAAGAGGGGTGGAGTGATTCCGGCTAATTAGAGTCAATGGAGAGTTACTTCAAATTAAAAATGCCATCCTGTTATGCAGACTTTGATGTTGCGGTGCAATAGTAAGACCAACCATTAAGTCAACTGATGTCTGTATAATCTGATTCTAGAAGACCATGTGAGTGATGTTTATTAATTTTTGAGGGGTGAGAAAAAGCAATTTTGGGGCAAAGTCTGTCCTTTCCTCCTCCTCTGTATCCACATCTTGTGAGACGAAGCTGTCAGTGCTGTCACCTAAACGCGTGGTGACTGAGTGGCCTCCTGAAGATGTGCTCAAAAAGAGCCAGCCGCTTCCTGATTGATGGAAAATGAGATGGATCTGTCACTGGACCCCCCTCCACCCAACCCCCTGTTATCCTGTTGTGCCCCCTTTCAGCCCATCCCCCATCCTGCCAACAGAGTGGCACTGGAAGGGGTGTGTAGGACCGACAGAGAGGAGATGGGGCAATACCCCTTCAGTAACTTATTTTCAGCTCAGTGTTCTCCCCCATCAAAGAAGAAGAAGAGGGGTCGCCTAAATCAAGAAAGCTGAGACTTCTCTGGTATACCAGTGCTCTGAATGCCCATGGTAGAGCCAAACATCATGGTAGATCCCTGATGTTCGAAGAAAACCCATTTTTGAGAAAGTTGTCAGGGGGAAATGGACACATTGTCAGTTTTGATGTCCATAAGCATGTCTTCATAGACTGTTATCAGTCATATGACAAACCCTGCTTTTTCATGTCTTTCTCATCTCAAGATTTTAAAATATGATGTTTTACTGAAGATCTTATCTTTTCTATATTTACACTACCATTTACCATTTACACTACATTTACAAATGAATTATATTTCAAATATATGCTGTTCTTTTAGAAAATTCTATTAATCAGAATCCATATTCCAATCACATCCAACACTGATAGACTAAAAAAAAAAATTAATCATCAGATCAGCATATTAGCATAATTTTTGCAGGACACTGAAAGACTGGAGTGATAGCTACTGAATATTCAGCTTTGCCATAACAGGACTAATTTACTATATATTAAATTAGACAACAGTTATTTGTAATAATATTAATGTTTTTACTGTGTTTCTGATCAAATAAATGCAGCTTTGGTGAGCATGAAGATTGAATGCAGAATGTGATATCCACGCAAATTTGATTCAAGTATGAAACATTTAGATCATTTCTAAGAGATACTTAGATCTGCTTTTTCAGGTCATCAAGGTCACAGCTCAAGATCCAACACATAAGGGCCTTTTATTGGATGGAAAACCCAAAAATTATGCAGGGGAATTAAGCAGAAGTTTTCTTTTGATTCCAACTGAGTCTCATTGTGACTGACAAACATTTAAAATATTTAACAGATCTCAGTTGAAGCCTAATCAGAAATCATTGTTTGAAAGGCTCATTGTTTGCATTCTGGGATATAAAACCAAATTTTATAAACGCATAGTTCTAACTTAGATAACACTTATCAGTCAAGTTCCTGTGCCTACATGCTTTCAGCATGCTGGTCTTTGAGGGGTGGTGTTGTTATCCATCAAAGAGGAATGCAATGGAAGTCATTCCGGCTCCAGATTACAAATTTGAACAAGAAAATGCTGATGTTAATGGCTTTAATAATAACACCATTACAAGTTCACACATGTCCATCTGAGGAATGCAATGAATATGCCTTTTCAGCAGGTGTAATTGAGGTGTTTTTTGTGTGTGTGTGTGTGTGTGTGTGTTACAGGGTGATATATCTGCAGGTTAGCATGAATGAAGGTTTGTCCTACATCACAAGCTCAGTGCACATCACCACTACTGAATGTGTAAGTACATCTTTGTTCCTTTGTCAAAACCACCTGTAAAAACATGAATGGTGGATTGGGCTATGATAGCGATTCAGCCTCTCTGAATGTCTATTCGACATTGTTGTTTGCTGTCTACTACTATTTTATTTTTTCCCCTTTTCTCTTACTCTTTCTTTTTCTCCTATGAGGTCTCCTCTGCTTTCTTTCATCAGAGGAGTCTGGTTTTGTCACGTAAGTTCAAATTAGCAGTGAAAAGTTTTGTTCCATTGCTTGGAGCAACCATTTGCCCTCTTCTTCAATCTACTTACCTCTTCATTTATGTTATGCCAGCAAATACTCATGAAGATGTATGTGTGTGTCTCTGAGTGCAGTATGATGGGACCATCCTGCTCATCTCTTTACTGGCTGTTTTCCTGATGCTGGGACTGGTGCTGATGTGGTGGTTCTGGCCTCTGTGCTGTACAGTGGTACGTCCTAAACTTTGAATACATTATTATTATTATTGTTGTTGTTGTTATAAATCATGTTTATTTGTGTCATTCACACACAATGATTTAAAAATGTCAGTAAAATAATAATAATGATGAAGATGATGATGATTATTAGCATACACAAATAAACAATGATTAAACAGTGTCGGTACATTATTATTTATAAATCATGCATTTATTTGTGTAATTTAAACAATAATTTAACAATATCATAATAATCATGATATTTTT
>SCHK01308362.1:0-24315 GCA_004124795.1 Poropuntius huangchuchieni
GGTAGAATATATCACGGCTCTCAACCAATCAGATTCGATAACCAGAAAGAACTGTTGTATAAATTTATATATGATATAATGTATATAAAGATAAATATATACATGTAAATGCATGTAAATATTTTCAAAATATATGCTGTATATCTGTGTCTTTATACACATATATTATGTAAACAAAAACATTTGTTTTGGATGTGGTTAATCGTGATTAATCATTTGACAGCACTTTTTTATATGTAATTGTGTATGTTTGTTGTGCGTATTTTTACATTTAGATTCATTTTTCTTTGATTTAATGCTTATGTAAGGTAACTTCACCTGTAGCATTTAAACGTTTTCACATTTAAAAAATGTTTGTAATTTTATTTTCAAATTATTTGAAATTCAAAATAGTGTAGAATTTTAATATATAACATTAAAAAAATAATTATACCCCAAGTTTTTATTACCATTGCATCCCTGCTTTCAAGTCTACTAAATGCCTCCTAAATTAATTTTCTTTACTGGTTCACTTTTTTTTAACTTTAATGTTGAATGTATTCATTGGAACTCATTAACCTTTATTTAATGTTCACTTTTATGGTTTTTAAACCTTGTTTTACATTAAATCTGCCGATGTTGAGGGTTTTACGGCTAAGTGTTGTTGATTACTAAAGATGGTTAGCCTCGGGTGGAAGAATGCTCTTCTATTTAGGTCAATCCAGGGCCAACGTGAACAGCACATTTATATATATATATATATATATATGTGTGTGTGTGGGTGTGTATGCATGTGTGTGCATGAAAGAATCAAGACGTTGGATACCCTTGGCCTCAGATGGCAATGAAGCACGGTTTTCATGCCCCATGGCCACAACAAATTAACAAATTAATAAGACATTTGGTGTTGCTCGGCCTTCCTCATGACTGCTTGCTGTCTTCAGCCTGAGGAGAGCTGTCCTTCACTTTATAAGAAAAAAGGCAAGATTTTGAATAGTGTACATGTTCAGTGCATTCACTTCTGTAAGTCTGTGCTTGACTCTTCTTGGCAAGTTCTCCACTGCAATGCTTTAAACACTTGTTAGTTTTGTGACACTTGTTTCAATGCTTTTCCTCAAGCCTCAATAAATAGTAGTGCTACTTTTATGACCTTTGGAGTTACGTATATAAAACAAGTTATAAATAATTTTTTCTGTTAGTGTGGTATTGTCTAGGTTGTCTACGTGGTTGTTTACCCACCCTCATGTCGTTTCAAGCTTTTTTGACTGTCTTTCTTGCACTAAACATAAAAATATATAAGATACATAAGATATTTAGCAGAATGTCCAAGCTGCTGTTTTGACTTATTGAACGTTTAAACTCATGTTTACTTCCCCTATTTTTACATTGAGATTACCTTTTTTCTATCATCTAACACATAAAGTTAATCTTTAAACCACTAATAATTTTCAATATTATCTTTAGCAAATCTGTGAATGAATGTCTATTTATCGTTCTTTACAAAAAATAATATTGTGGTGCCTAAATTCCCTTGTATCATTTATCAGTGATTGAGTTTAGTGTTTTGTTTTTCACTTATTTCGACAGAATAGTACAGAATATTATACAGGCAAGAATGCACTGTACTACAACAATACTAGGCATTAAATAGTAGGCATTATTGTAGGCATTAAACTTCCGGAAAATTTTAAAAGACTATCAGACAGATATCTCCGATTGCATTGAACTTTCAGCGCTGCAACTTTGCAGATGCTGTTTATGCTCAAACAGCAACAATTACACACTAGCTAACGTTAAAAAAGTGAAATCGCAATCAACCACCCCTTTAAGTATTAAAATGAATAACACTAAAACTGAAATAAAGCTACATAGAAATATAAAAATAAGTAAAAATGCAATTATTAGCAATTATTAAATTACTAAAACTTAAACTGAAATTAAAATCAAAACCTGAATAATAAAGAAGTAATTTTAAATATTAATAAATACTATATTGTATGAATAGCACCACGGAAATGTTACTATTGGGGCCTCCTTACTTTTTAAAAATTTATACAATGCATGTGAATGGTGACGTGGCCCAACTGTTGTCAGCTGTTTGCTTTTATTGTATATAGAAGAGCAGCGTAGACATTCTGCTAAATAGCTTTTTTTGTGTTTCACACAATAAATTCTTGCTGGTTTAGGGTGAGGGTGGGTAAAAAAAAAAAAAAAGGTTTTTACAGTGCTTGTGATGGATCTTCTTTTTAACACAGTTAACAGGAAACCATATCCCATTCACTTTGGCACTTGTGCGTTTTGTAGAGAGCTGGGTGGGGAGGAGTGGATCTCTGATCGTTTAGGCTGCCCCGGGGACATGCTCCACAGTGTCACTCCTGCCCATATTCGGTGGCTGAGCAAGGAGAGCCAGGTGGTGGTGCCGAGTGCAGGACAGTCAAGCGTGGCCGTGGTGCATGCTGACATTTGCCTTCGCTAACTGCTGCAGGGAGAGGAAAAATCTGTTTTTCCATATGCTTGTTCAGGGCACTACACCCCCCCCAACCCAAGTCCTCTCTACATATCTCCTTCGCTGCCATCCTGGCAGATGGCCCTCTGAACATTGTTTACCTTGATCAGTGGGCCCAGATGCGATGTAACTCCATAGGCATTCCCACATCGCACATTTATTCTCCTGGTCCATTCAAAAAACGGGACCGAAAAGATGCAAAAGTACCTTATTGCACACTTACTCGTTCTCCTGTTTGCTCATTGTATGAGCTGTTTGTCCCTGTTGTCCACACTTGTTTGCACCACAGTGTTCCTGGACATATGGGCTCCCTCCCGAATGACTGTATGGACACAGACAAACTTCCAGATGTTTCCATGTAGTGCTCCAGATGCTTTTGGCCCCACTTAGGAATAGCAGCACTCCTGTCTATTGTTTTGATGCCTGATTAACCCCTGTGAGAAAATAGTGAGGGCACAGAAGCTGCCCACTTTAGATTTTAATGGATTTTTTTTTTCTGAACAAGGCTTAATTCTGGGCCAGTTTGTGCAATAAGTGTGTTTGGATCTGCATAACATTCGGGGCAGCTCCGGAGAGCCTTGTTGCACAAAGGAAATCCAATTTACTTCCTGAATTGGAGAACATGGATTGACCTTGGGCTTTCCCTCAGATGTGGCGGTGTGACAATATGGATTCAGAAGGGGGGCTAAATAAGGTGATCATGGGGCAGCAATGTCAGTTCAACCTGAAAGATAACTCGATATGTTTTAGTTGCTTTCCTGATTTAAGAAATTACTTTTTCCACCCCACCATATGCCTTGGTGTTAATTGTCTGAATTTAAGAGATTATATTGCAGCCTTGAAGTCTTTAGCAGAGTCTATGTGTCAGCTTAGGAGCGTTTATGAAGACTCCTGGTATTATTCAGCAGACATCCGTCAAAGGCTGACCTGCAGAAACATCCCCCATCTGCACAGGCATTCAGCAACCCAAAATATGTATTATTGTACATTTAAAGTGCCTTTTTCGTAATAATTTTGATTCTGTTCGATACACAAGAATGTGAAGGGACGTTCACATAAGTGCTTTGGTTTTGTGTAGTTTGTCTAAAAGATTACCTCCAAGACATCTTATTCCATGTTGTTTACAGCTCGTCAATGCATGTTGTCCTCTTTGTGGATCTTTCCAACAGGAGGTAGCGTTCGGGAGAAATCAATCCACGCTAAGGCATGTAACAACTAATTTTATCCACTTTTCTAAACAGAAATCATTCATGCAAGAATAAACCTATTGGGACACAAGAATAAGGCATATTATTCCACTTGAGGGCAAAACAAGATGTAGATATGTACAAAACCTGCACTCATCTATATGATATGAATTACTTCAGGTCATTTTGAAGCTGTTTAGAGCACATAACATGAATATGGTACACTAGTGTCTCTAGCAAATTTAATTTGATCAATAATTACAAAAAAACATTTGATCCCAAACTAGCTGGAACTTATTGAGTGTCAGTTTACTTTTGTCTAAATTTTCAATCCTGTTAGTTGCAGTGCTGATACCAAATTTTGGTGCATTTTTTAATACATTTATAATTATAATTTTGATGTTTGTTTAATGGAAGCATAGGGCTGCTTATTTACTTAATACTCATAAAAAGGTACATTTGTTTTCCTGCTCTTACTTGTGCGTAAAAGTACTACAAAAGAGTGTAAATAGCAATATTTAGTAGCGTCAAGCAGCACAATGCTGACTTTCTTTCTATTCTCAGTGCCTTGGGTGCTTGTAGCTGTTCATTAATGCTTAATTTGACAGAACACTTGTGTTCTCCTTCACAAATGGTGCTAGTGAGGATAAAAATAAAAAAGGGTCCAGAGCCATTCATGGATGCAGTGTTTTGTTATGGCTTGTCCAGTGCCTTGTTGCAAAACTTTTAAAATTATAAAAAATATTTACAAAAATTGCAGGTAAGCTTCTGTTGTGTATATGTAGTCCAGACTATTCACTGAGTTGCAGCTGTTTTTATTTCTTTTACCAGTGGAACATGTAGATAGTTGGTTTATGCATATAAAAGATAATGTCTCGTGAAGGCTAAGTTAAGGGCTGTGCTTCATAATATTTGTGAATAAAAACTGAATGTAATATATTCATCCACCCTATTTCACCCTATTCCATTCATTTGGAGATTTTTGGCCTTGGCACTGGTGTGTTTACTCTCTTTAAGCTAGCAAATGAAAAAAAAAAAATTAAATGGGACATAGTTTTTCTAATAAATACGATTATATTCTGAAGGTTTATTGTTTCATGGCTTTTTTGGCCTTGTATTCTGTATGCCATTGTGTACAAGATATCTACTCTTTACACACCATTTTCTGTCTGATTTGTGTAACAAAATTGAGACTTCCTTTCAATGACCTAATTTATCATCTAATTATCATATTATTGTTTATTTAGAATTTACATACACATTGTACAATATAAAATGTATATTTAATGGGTGATGAAAGACCGTACACAATACAGAAAATAACAATACTGAATAAATGCTAAAGTTAATATTAAATTAATTACAATTTGTATAAGAAATTTCAAGCGCTTTAGTCATTTTTGAATAAATGATTTTACAAAGAAGTAGTCGCTGTTAGAAATCATTGTTAAAATAAACCACATTATTGCATCTGTATTGTTGAAAACCACAGGCGCCATCCGCCTCTCTTCTGAGGGGCCGAGAGCTATTTACAGGACCGACCGCTCGCTCTGAATTATCATGCAGGTTGCTTTCATGTCTCCTGAGTGTTGAAGGCAGTGCACCCGTCATTTCTCTGGAGTTTTGTTATTTTGTGCAGAAAAACTCTCTCTTTCTCTCTCTGCGGGCCTTGTGTTTAGCCGTCTGGGCCAAGAATCTCCCGCAGAGTCATGGCAGTAGCGGGGAGCAGCTGGGCTTGTTCCCTGCTCCCTAACCAGCGTAGTTTTATCCAGCTGTCATCTGCAGCCTCTCCCAGCTGCTACCCAGCATGTTAACCCATTTCTGCTGCAGAAATTCAGGCGCACACTGGGACCAGGTCCAGTCCAGATCTTCACATAACAAGAACTGTTTTCATTTCACTAAATTAAAGTTTAAGTCAAGCTCTCAGCTTTTTTTAAATTGTGCTGAAATGTTTTTGAATGTAGATAACCTGCTTTACTAAATAGTTTCCTAACTAGAGATTTATTAACTTATATCCTGTTCTGTCTTTTAGGAACAACCTCAAAAATTATCAGGCTCAGAGAGGAACCCACTGAGTATGTGGACACTCAAAGAGGGAAGACTCCAGTGAATAGCACACTCATCCCAGTCAAGGGCATCAACAACCTGGGTAACACCTGCTTCTTCAATGCTGTGATGCAGGTAAAGTCATGTCCAAGAGCTCACATCACTCACCTGACTTTTGGTTTGTGTCAGTTCTTTGTGTTTTGGTGGAAGCCAGCTGGTTTATGATCTGGGCTATTTCCACAAATTCATTCATATATTATGTGGAGGAGTTACTAAAACTGCCCCTTCACCCTTGTGGCCTTGATAAAACACCTTATTCTTGCTTGTTTCATAGACACAAGCTTATTTCAAGAAGGACACTTCAGATTAATCTTGAATTAAAACAGTTCACAAAAGAAAGCGTAACCAAAACGAAAATTTCCAATAATTAAAAGAATGCAAATGAAATTAAATGAACGAATTGAATTGTGTATATATACTGAGTTCTGGCATGAAACTCTAAATGGTGCAGTCCAATAGGTCTAACTCAATCTGAACTAATGACATTATTACATAGCACAGCTGATTGTCTCTCTTCTGTATCGATAGCCAATGAGCTCGCTGCTTAACATTCAAATATATGACTAGTGCTTGTTGTAGCAGTTTGCAGTGTGCTTCAGAAACCCTCCACCTTCACCAGGTCCACCTGTATAGATCTGCTATGAGGCGATTCATGTATGCTACAGTATATGAGGGTCATTTCATGGATGTTATATTTGCAGCAGCAGTATTTCTTACATGCTCACAGTAGCATGTTGTGGATGTATTGGCAGTAGCAAGTCTCGGTACGAGCTGTCGTGACAAAAAATATATATGTAATATGGTCATTTGGTGCTCAAGAAAATGTTCTTATGATCAATGATGAAAGCACTTGTGGTTTAATATTTTTGTGGAATCTCATCTTTAAGAAAATATAAAACAGAAATTGTAAAAGCTGTTTGTGTGTTTTGGTTTAGAATCTCTCCCAGACCCATATGCTGAATGACTTAATTCAAGACGTCAAGGAGAAGGGACATAAGATGAAGATCTGCCCCCCTGCTGAGACTAACTTGGTAGGTTCCAACTATCATGGACTGGACTAGTCCCGTCTCTGTCATAATCTCACTCATATTAGCTTTTAAATATGCAAAACGCCTCAGTGCTCTGTGTGTTAGATATAATATGAGTGCTATGCTCTCTTACAGGGGCCACTAACGGTGACGTTGCCCAGCCCAGAACCCCTCACCTCTGCCATGTTTCTGTTCCTCCAAAGCATGAAGGAGTCTGGGAAAGGGGCTGTCTCCCCCAAGATCCTTTTCAACCAGCTATGTCAGAAGTATGTTTACACCATTGCCATTTGTAAATATACACTATGAAAGTCTCTGAAAGCTCTGTGGGTCAGCAAATCTAAACGTAGCTTATTTATCGTCACTGTACACCAACGGTTACAAGCCTCTGTTTTAAACCCAAGCTGGTTGGCTCTCTGCTCTCGGGGGTTGATTTTTATGCTGCGTACAGGCTGAACGGTTCACTGGCTGTTGTTTAAACGTTGTTTGATCGTGCTGAATGGTTGGGTGGCTCAGACAGGAGCCTGCCAGGCAGTTGGGTGTCTCTCTGGTGCTTCTGTGATATTTAACTCAGGTACTGTACCTTTATCAGACCTGTGGGTTTGCATATGTGTACATGTGCGTTCTGCTCACCTGGCATCATCTCAGCCTTAAGCGCACCAATTCATTTGAGCATATGCACGTGCACAAACACATCACCCATTATGAATGCATAAAATGTGTACAGTGCTTTGAAAAAAAGTAAACACATCCCATTAAAGGAAATATTTATGAATACTTTTGATAAAGTTGATAGATAAAATATGCTAAAAAAAGGACACTTTCTAATGAACTCGATATAGCGTAGCTTGTCAGTGAACTACAGCTCTGTGTATTAACTCCTACTCCATTTAAAAACAGTTAATGGAGATTTACCGCTAATCACGGAACCGGCTTTACTGACGAGATGCGCATGATCACATCATTAGATATATCGCCCAGCCCTAGTTGCTGTTATGCAGATTGGTCTTAAACACAGCTAAAGACTTCCTACCAGTGGTCATCCTTCACAAAACTTAACATCTACCACAGGTTATTATGGGTAGAATGCAAAATGTTTCAGTACAAGCATTTCAGTCAAATATAATTTATGTAATATTTCAAACCTTTAACACACGGGAGAAAATAAACCCACTGCAAGAGTTTAAAGTCACCCCAGTTCGTACAAAAACATGCTGATTTGGCAACCCAAGTGATATTTCAAAAGTAATTTAAATACTCCATATATTGATAATACTACTGATGTGTGAAAATTATATTCAATATTTGAATGTTTGCGGGGGCAGGCCAGAAATTCAGTGGGAGGGGGAAGGTTTCCTATGCAATGATATTAGCCAATTCTAACAGTGGCCAATTACTGGCAAGCCTTAAAGGACCCACCACTTAAAAATAGGTCATTTTAAAGAGTTTCAGAAAGAGGGTTCCAAATATTTTTTTATTAACTTTATTAAGTAAACCTCAAGGAACACATTAAAATAATAAAAAAAAAAAATGTCAAGACCCCTTTAAACACAGAATTTCTCTGCCTCAGATACACCTTTAATGTGATTCCCTCTCTGCACGGTGGACCCACGTGCGCACACTTTTGAGCACTCCAGAGCTGCAGCTCATAGGGTCAAGTGAAGGCCTTCTGTGCTGCACAGTTTACGTGTGTGCGCTTGTGCGATCCAGCATGTCCTTGACTGGAAAGATCCTGTTTGTTTAATGCGTTTGTTGACTGGCAAACTACGGGTCACAGCTGTTGGTCTGATGGGGTACTTGAACTACTGCGCCATCTTGAACACCATCTTGTACATTTGCTATGTTGGACAATGTGGCAGAATGGCATCTTTTGAGACATCACGCTTTAAAGGACAGTGTTTTTGAAGGTGGGATGAACACCAACCATAAAATGAGTGAAGAACAAGTAGCCTGTGTGTGTTTGTGTGTGTTACGCAGCTGAGTGCTATTGGCAGGGTTGATCGAGGGCCAGGTCACGTTGCCAGCTGGACAGATCTGAGCAGCACCAGCGCCAGCAGCGGTCCAGAGAGCAGTCAGCAGCATTCCCTGCTCCTGGTGCTAGTGAGGGTCCCAGCCTGTAAACACGCACACTGACCCTGAGCCCAGATGTCCTTATCTTCCGCTTTCTGTAACTACATTTGAATTTGAGTTCTAATTGTGTCTCGGACCTTTTGCATACTTCACATTGAGGTGGAATGGAACTTATTTCATGTATGTGAGTACAGAGTTTCAAGCACCTATTCACGGGTACCAATTACAGCACTTTCAAGGATGTTCTGGTTGTGCGAGTTGGCAATGTGAAACAGTAAGCTCTGGTTACACTGGCTGCTATTTTGGTTCTCATATCTCATCAATTTTCTCCATCTTTACTAAGCACTTGTGGGATTCAAAACTGAGCCGATTACAGGTTATGCTTTCTCAGAAGGTTGCTTCTTTTTCGTATTAAAAATATTTGACCTGCTTTTGCTGTTTAGTTTTAGTTTTGCTCTGTAAAAGAGCAAGGACAACAAGTTTCAGGTATTTTTATTTATTACCTGATGTTTGTTAGGTTTCTGAGACAGAATTCTTTGCGTTTAGTTCTTTTGTCTATATGTGAAGGATAATGTACAAAATAAACCCAGATATGTTGATGAACGATTTAAAAGATAGTAAACTGAAAATGATTAGTGACCAGTATGTTGGCTGCATATCAAAAAATTCTGTGATTCTCAACCAACTAGAGGGCCTCTGCAAATTTTAAAGTGGGCCTCAAAATGATTTAAAATAATACAAAACAAGCATTTAAATAAGCAACTAGAAAGCAAATATAAACATCTAAAATTCTTGAAAAACCTTGATTAGTATGAAGTAGCCTAATTTTAGAAGTATTGTGATTTCTAAATGTAATGTAAATTCAGTTAAATGAATCTTAAACGTCATAGACATTTTTATAAAGAATATACATTTTTCTAGTTATGCTGTGCCAATATTTTATCATGTAAAAATGACAAACATCTGGATTTTGGTTAAAAAGAGTGGCCCCCTTAAATGACATTGAGCTCTTAAAAATTCTGGAATTTATATAAATAAAAATGTATATAATATATATGCACACTACTGGTTTCTGTAATTTAAAAACTGTTTTAAAAACAAAACTTTGTAATTACAGCAGATGAACCAATGGAAATAAGCCTACATGAGGGGACCTTCAAATATTGATGTGGACAGTTTAGGACTTTGAAGTCAAAAAGATTGAGAACCACTAAAATAATTTAACAAATGGAAATTATTTTATTTTATTATAGAACATTGATTACCTGATTGTTACAGTTTGTTACACAGGTCATTGTACTAAAATATTTGTCTGTAGATTATCGCAGTTGACCATTAGAATCAGGTTTTTAGGAGAGCCATGCACTAGATAAATTTGTAAATTTGCCTGATTTTGGGAGTGCTTAGCTATGGGATGAATCTGTGTGTATGTTTTTGTCTCATAGATCTGTAAGTTTTGTGCTCAGGGTAAGATGCATGTTTGAGAGTGTTTTATATTTGACTGATGCTTGTGTGTGCATGTGTGCAGCATTGTGCTGCATGGGGCTGCCTGGCGTCTGGTACTAACTCATCCGCTGTTAATTGTGTTAGTGGTTACAGCTGTCCGTCTGTGGCAGGGACATATTGGGTGCACCGCTACAGGCTCCTTCAGCCTTCTCTTCCAGTGGAATGAGCTTCCAGAACATTCTCAGTCTCTCCCACCTCTCCCACTGGAGCCCGTCTCACCCGTCAGCTTCCCTCCAGAACACATTCACTCTGTTCCTGTCCTTCTGCAGCTCGTGCTGTGCTTGTACCAGCCTGATCCGCTTACTGTTTCAGCTTCTTACCAAACGTTAATGATCAGCTAGTTTGGGTTTGACATTGGCAGATGTGGATATCTAGAGACACTGGAACATACAAATTATTACTCATAAAAAGGTAATATTAATCAATGTCAACTATACATACACGGTGGGGTTCAAAATCAAATTGTGTTATTTATTATCTGTTATTAGATCACCATAACAGTATGAATGAAAATAAATAAATAATGTCAAAGTCATACATTTTGGAGGGAGTAGAGTCTCTTGGGTTTACCAAAGCTGCATTTATTTTATTTTAAAAATTTGTTTTAAAAATTGATTAAAAAAGCTGTAATATTATTGCAGTTAAAAATAATGAGTTTCTATTTTAATGTATTTAAAAATGTACTTTATGCCCTGTTGGCAAAGCAGAATTGTCAGTAGTGTTACATGATCTTTCAGAAATCATTCTAGTATGCTGATATGTTGTGCTGCTTAATATTTTTGTGGAACCCAAAAAATTTAGTTCAGGTTTATTTGATGATAGAAAGTTTAGAAGACTGCATTTATTTATTAAATGCAAAAAATATTTTAAAATAAAATAATCAATACTACTGACCCCAGACTTTTAAACTTAAGTGTATATTTATAATTTATAAAATTAATTTTAAAATAAAATCAAATTATTATTTTACTTCAGAAAAAAAACAATTAAATTCTAAAACTGAAACTCCAGGTTTTATAGATTTTAGGTTGGTCTCAGACTTTTGGACACCACTGTAGGTTGCTGTGGTATTTTTATGCTGGAAGTTCTTCATGCATGCTGCTACAGAACAGTAGTGCCGATAAGAAAAGAAGCAGTGAGAAACAGAGAAAGGGGAGGGATGCCATCTCTCCAGACCTCCTGCTCATGACCTGTGTTGGAAGCAGGTGGCTGGACTTTCTTAAATGCACTCCGGTCACACAGAGTTGTGCAGAACGTCAAAACTCATCAGCCCACGGTAGAGGTGTTCCAGACTGCCTGACCATCCGTCCTGCTAGTACATTCATTCACCCAGCCTGCCCTCACAAACACAGTGCTTGCTAGCTTAGCAGGTAATAGCAAAATCATTGATGAGCATCTGGACAGCCTCAGGCGTCCCAACCCGACCCAACACCTTGACTTGCCCCTTTACCCTTGGGTTCATTACCAGGCCAAATGGCCTTCCCATCATCTTGACCAGCTATCCAGCCTCAATGCACAACAGGTTGATGCAGGGCCGGCTTCAAACGCCCATATGTTGCCCACAGCTGGCCCACATCTGGCCTGGGCTACCCAGCAGAGAGTCTAAGGAGCTGTTTTCTAAATGCCCAACATGTTTTTCCGCTAGATTTACCACAGGGTTAGCTGGGAGGAAGGACAAACATATCTCCACAGTGCTACTGTCCTCTAGTTTGGAGTATTTAGGGTGGTCTTGTCTGGTTCTGTTCTGCACATGTCTGTAATTTCAGTTATTTTTAGCATGTGGCATTAATGTGTTTGAAGGACATCAAGATGTGACAAGTGTTTAGGGATTTTTTTTAGGGAAATTTAGGTCACCGTAAATGTTGGTCATAATCATAAAGTAAAAAAAACCCCAAGAAAATCTTGGTTGAAAATTACATTGAAATGAATGTACTGTAAATACAAATGTTGTTTTTTTTTTTGGGAAAATCCATACACACACACACACACACACACACACACACACACACGCACACACACACACATGCATATATATTTGAACTTTTGCATAACCCTCTTGGCTTAATTTTACTGAGAATGTTTTGTCCATTTTAAAGTTTACATTAAAAGACAATTACATCTTAATAACGTAAACTCACCAGCCTGGGAGAATCAAACAAAATTACACATCAACAGTGAGCGAAGCTGGTGTATAATCACTCTAAAATGACTTTGTTGTATAAGGTGGTTCTTCACATAATAAAATGCAGGAATTGAATACTTACTTGCTCCATTTTTCATTTAATTTTTCAGTTCTTTGAAATCTTATTTATTGAAATAAATTCCAATCTCGGGTTTATAATTCAGCCGAATGAGAGAATTGGTGAAAGGTCAGACTATCTTTATATATCTGTTTGTGTGTGAAAGCGTATGTGTGGCTGCGTGTGTGTGACCGACCTCAGCTGGTTGAATGATGAAATGAAAAGTGAATGAAAGTTGTCAGGAAAAAAGAATAGCTGCCTCTAAGATCCTGAAACCTCCCGAGAGACAGCGAGAGTCACCTCATGCAGCATCAGAGAAAAGGCCTTGAGAGAAGATTATGCCCATTCTTCTCTCATCTTTACTCGTCTATATGCTGCTGATTGCTTTTTGTGTGTGGCTAATTGGTGTTTGCGTGGCTTTGGCTCCTTTTGTCCCTTTGGATGTATTTACACTTGTGCCAGTGTGTTTGTATCACAGGAATTCTCATTCTCTTTCTCTGTGTGTGTTCAGGGCCCCTCGTTTTAAGGGTTACCAGCAACAGGACAGTCAGGAATTGCTGCATTACCTCCTGGACTCCATGAGAGTGGAGGAGACTAAGGTGAGTGCATGATTAATCTTTTGGCCCTGTTTTCGTCTGGGATTGATATCCGTCTGTAATATGTTCACAAATGGTCAGCAGAGATGATCACGTAGACCTGGCAGTAATGTGCATCTTATCTTCTTTAACCACTTGTTATTTAATTTTAACGGGAAGGTCAAAAAATTGTTGCTTTTAAGACCATATTCAGATTATAAATAATAAAATATTTGGTGATATACTTCTAATTAATATAATAATACTATAATTATAATAATAAAGAAAAAAACTATTAAAATATATATATTTAAAAACAACTCTTGCTCAATTTAGGTTTTTTAAAGTTGATCTAAATGGATGAGTGTGCGGGTCCCTAGCTTTTGTTTTAAAGAAACACCCTGTTTATGTGTTTGCATTGTCCTGTTTCCACTGGAGTGGCCTAAAATGGATGTTAATACCAGGTCTACAGGAGGTCTTGTTCTCAGCGTTACGCCCTCAGTCCTCCTCACTGCATATATAAACTATACCAGTCACGGCAAGGGGCTACATTTGCAAACTGACGGTGGGACGATGACCTCTTATGGGCAGATGCATAGTAGTTTGATAGAGTGGTTCTTGTCTTCTTGTGGGTCTCTTAATGCGGACGTGCTAGGGGCCAAGACCCACACAACCCCACCAGTGGCTCTAACTGCCCTAAGAAAGCGGGTGCAGCATCAGGCGATGAGCCCCAGGGCCAGCCTGGCCCATTCAGACTTGTGAATGTGGACAGTTGTGCCACTTAGGAACCTTGCAAGTGGCGCGACTGGCCTCATTGTGCATCCTGGGAAACAGTCAGCTGCTTGTTGAGGCTTTGTGATGGAGGACCGTCCCCACCTCCCTTCCTCCCTCCCTCCACACTTAGGGGAGGCTGAGGGGGAGAAAACAGGAAACAATCTGGTTTTAATGTTCCTCAATATCACGTGCTTAAGTAAATTTACAGGCGCCATGTACTTTCTCACACACACACATACACACATAGTTTTAAAGACGAAACAAATAAAAAAACGTATACATTATTATTTTTTTTAATTCTGCGTAGATGCATTGAATTAATCAAAAGTGACAGAAATAAATATTTAGAATGTTATATGTTAGATATTTATATTTCAAATAAATTCTACTACAAAAACTATTAAAACGCACCACTGTTTTCAACATTAACGATAATAATAAATGTTTCTGAAGGACTAAATCAGCATATTAGAATGATTTCTGAAGGATCATGTGACACTGAAGACTGGAGTAATGACTGCTGAAAATTCAGCTTTAGAAAATAACTATTATGAATTAATACTGTAATACTATTCATAATGTTAATGTTTTTACTAGTGCTGTCAAACGAGTAATCGCAATTAATCGCATCCAAAGTTTTTGTGTACGTAATATGTGTACTTTGTATATTTATTACGTATATATACTATACACACACATACTATATATTTTAAAAAATATTTACATGAATATACATTTATATACTTATATTCTTATATTTCATATTATACATAAATATGTTTAATATATAAACATACAATATTTTTCTTAAATATATACATGCATGTGTTTGTATTTATATATACATAATAAGTATACACAGTACACACACATATATTATATAAACAAAAACGTTTGTTTTGGATGCGATTAATCGCGATGAATCGTTTGACAGCACTAGTTTTTACTGTATTTTTGATTAAAGAAAAGCAGCTTTAGTGAGACTAAAATAACTATTTATATATAAATTTGCATACTGATTTAGAGATCTGAACATGCAAAAGTGAAATATACAAGTATGTACAAACATACATGTTTTTGCGCAAAACACATTATCTTGTCAACTTTAAAAATAGTTACGGTTACACTTAACATCATTGTGGTTTTGATTATTTTATAAAAGCATTCTTTAAAATGCCTCATCCCTCACCTGCAGTGTGCAACGGAGCTGAGACCCCTTGAGCCAGTCACCAAACATGGACCCCGCAATATTTATGTTAATTAGCCAATAGGATCCCTGGTCACAGTATGCTAATTAACATCACTGAATTATCACCAATTAGATGTTGAATAAAATTGCTAAGAATGGGGTGCTCAAGTGAGCTCAACTTCTCAAGAGAGTGTGGTGGCCTAGTTATTTTAGGGTGTGTGTGTTTGTGTGATTAATTAGTGTGTGTTGCAGGGTCCGACACAGATGGGTGTTTGGGGGGGTTGAGTGGCTGAAGGAGTGGGATTAACCAGGCTTTTGACCTAAATAGCTCGTCCCGAGCGTGGGGACGGGACAATGGGGGAGACTGGTCGAGCCCCACAGACATCGCCACCATGGCCAATTATCTATTGATTGGTGCTATACTGTGACTGTGTCTTCTAACAGCTCTCTCACCAACACAGTCACTGACCATGTCACCTCTCATTAAGACCACAGGGACACTCGCCTTCACGAGTCTTTGTGCCCACACATACATGGGATATACAATGCATATGTGCTGCTGTATATAATATGTGAAGCACACAACACACTTACTTTTCATCGCATACATGTTTTCATGGCCTTGTGTCTGCTTTAGTTTACCACAACAAAAACCTGAGGAAAAAAAAAAAAACACATCCAAGGGTGAAGAGTTTAAGTCTGAGGGGGAAAACGGCCGTGACTTATTTGATTTGTTTATAGATGTCAAATTCAAGAAATTTTGCACATATAAAGAAAACTGTGACATTGTTTTTTTTTCTTTTTATGTTATTTAATTGAAACGTTAACTTTTCATTATTAAAAGATACAAGCTGTGATACTTTTCTTGTGCCTCTATTATTTTGAGCATGATAAAAGAAGCTTTTTGTGACAGCAACTGTTTGAGCTTCATTATCTAACAAAGTGGCATCACATTGTGTTTACATTGACAGCGCATTAAAGCCGGCATCCTCAAAGCCTTTAACAACCCCACGGAGAAGACAGCTGACGAGGAGACCAAACGACAAGTGAAGGGTGATCAGTCTATGTTTCCGTCACCTGCATTTAACATCATTCAGAACAATATTGCCATCTAGTGACAGCTTGTATTCACAAGATTTAAAAAAAAAATACACTATTTAAATGAAAACATCGTTTTAAAAAAGGATCTATTGTTGTCTGAATGTGTTTTATATAACGTAAATATACTGTGTATAACATATATCAATTTAATATGTTCTACAGCTTATGGGAAGGAAGGAGTGAAAATGAATTTTGTCGATCGGATTTTTGTTGGAGAGCTGACCAGCACCATAATGTGTGAAGAGTGTGAACATGTAAGAATTTCTCTTTTTTTTTTGTAATGTACAATGTCCACATACAATGTAGCCAGATTATATAAATGTTCATGTTTATTTACAAAAAATGTAAACTTTATAAATAAAAATGATGCATTTTAAATGTTACAATATTGTAAGTGTATACATATCAATTTAATTTATATTATATGCCTTTTAATTTATTATAATACAATGTAAAACTATTAATTGTAGTATGTGTAATATGTTTATATGCTTCACTCCTAGATTTCCACAGTGAAGGAAGCCTTCATTGACATTTCCCTTCCTATCATAGAGGAAAGGGTAAGACTCACAATTGTAAAGCATCTGTTTTTTTTTTTAATTTTATTTGCATTTTACAAACTGTCTTGAATTGACTGATGTCTTTTAATGGTTTGTCGCTTTTCTTGCTCAGATCTCTAAGCCTACAAACCCTGGTAGACTAGGGAAAAGTGGGCGGGAGCAAGACGGTCCGGCCTCCCATGATGACTTGTCAGCTGCCCATTCACAAGCCAATAGAAACACCAGGAGGTTGAGTGGACAGGTAGGTGGAGCCAATATTAGAAGAGAAGCATTGATAGTTCTTATACACTAACATTCAAAATTTGTGGTCTGAAATATTAAGATTTCTTAAAAGGGTCATATGATGCGATTTTAAGTTTTGCTTTCTCATTGGAGTGTTACAAGCTGTTCGTGCATGGATAAGATCCCTAAAGTTGAGAAGACTAAAAGTCTCAAACCTAAAGAGATATTCTTTATAAAAGTTAAGACTCGTCTACGCCCTCCTAAAACGCCTTGTTTAAACACGCCCCCACATGTCTATGTCATTGACTTGCATAACACCGCCCAAACATATACGCAAAGAATGAAGGCGTAACTTTGATTCTCGCTGTAGTTTTCCATTGGAATGTGTTTTAAAATGTAATTTACTCCAGTTTTTAGTGTCACATGATCTTTCAGAAAAGATTCCAATATGCTGATTTGGTGTTAAAGAAACATTTCTTGTTATCAATGTTGAAAACAGAAATGATTTTACAATTGTTATAACATTTATAAAAGGCTGGCTTTCACTTTTGATCAATTTAATGCATCCTTGCTGAATAAAAGTATTAATTACTTTAAAAAAATTTACTGACCCCAAACTTTGGAGTCGTGGTGTATGTTTCCTTGATTCTTATTTTTAAAGTTACTTTTTGTTTGTTTGTGTGATGATGCACTTAGAAGCTGCAGGGTCGCCATTCTTCCACTTCTCATGATGAGAGAGGTGCCGATTCAGTTTCTAGCCGACAAGAGGAGGAGCTCTGTGTGGCTGGGCGTGGCCTGGCCAGTTGCCGGGCGGATACATTGGGCAGCCAATCAGACTGCAGCGAGAAGGATTCCAACCTGCAGGACAGCAGTAATGATGCGGACAGCGAGGCCTCCGAGAGCGAATGGTCACCCCGAATTCCATCTGTGTCCACTCACAGTAGCACATCAGATAAAGTCTCAACCACTATGACTTCAGCCTCAACAGCACACAATCCAAGTCTAAAACCAAACCTGAGCCTGAGCCCCACTCCCCTAGCCTCTATTAGACCTCAGCAGGGCGGCGCTGTAGAGCAGCTTGTCAGCGCTGTGTCCAAGCTAGGCCTGGTGCACACTTCTACTGACACTCTACCTGTCAGTCACAGCCCAGAGGAACCGTCCGAGATCCGGGAGAGAGACCGCCAGCAGCATCAAGGGGCCTTCCAAGCCCTCTGTCACAGTTACACCCCCAGCTCTAAAGAGTGCTCCGTACAGTCCTGCCTGCATCAGTTCACCTCTGTTGAGCTTCTGATGGGCAACAACAAACTGCTCTGTGAGAACTGCACTGAGAGAAGGCAAAGACAGATGAAGAGGAGTGGTGTGTATACTAACACACATTAAATATATTTATAGTTGCTTATACTGACCACTGCATAGTAAAAAAAAGTTGCTGAAAGATATACTACCTTCAGTGTATACACTAACATTCAAAAGTTTGAGATGGTATTTTTGTTTTTGTTTTTTATTTAAAAAGGTTTTTGCAATAATAGACCACTACAGGAGACAGGGCTCATAAATCCATTTTGATCTGGCAATTTATGGACAAAGGATTTTACACACACTTTACAAAGAAATTGAATTAAGGCCCAATGTGTCAAATTTAATTGTTTTGTCTGAAATCATGTAGTAAACATTTGACATTTTTAATGTTATTTTAGGAAGTTAAATATAAAACATTTAATATGCTTTAAATAAAAAAAATGAACTAACTTTAAATGAATGAGCTATGTGTATGCCATCCTTCCTTATAACCACCTGTCAATTTCAGCCTATTCATTCATTTAAAAATGACTTTGTGCTGTCCAGATAGGGTTTTTTAGAAGCTTTTACAGAACATGGGTGTAAATCTTTATGTAGGAATAAATTAAATAAAAAAATGCTTTTTTCATGGCTGATCAGAAATACTGGTAAAAATGTAGATTAGACTGTTGTTTTTATGCATGTTTCAGATAAGAAGGCTGAGAAGGTATACACCAGTGCCCGTAAACAGATGCTCATCTCTGCACTTCCTCCAGTGGTCACTCTTCACCTTAAACGATTTCACCAGGTCTGAATCTTTACATTTTCTTACATTATAACCTGCTTTCGTCATTTGTGTCGCATAAGTACTTTTTGTGTCATTTCAGCCAGTTTGTTACATAAACACAACTGTTAGATGCATCACCACCATCAGACATAAAATGTAAAGCTTTATTAATGAAATGCCCATTGTCGTTTTCCGAACCTATTAACTAAGCATACTTTTAAGAGAGAATAAGAGCTCTGAGGGGAACATCTGAGCAAGGTCATGTGTTATATGTTTATTGTGTGGTGGTACACTGATTGAGACTTCTTTATCTTTGCAGGCCGGGATGAACCTGAGGAAAGTTAATAGACATGTGGATTTTCCTCTTTTGCTAGACCTGGCCCCCTTCTGCTCTGCCACTTGTAAGGTACTGATTAGAGTTATAAATATCAGTAAAGACCAATGATTTATGAATCTGTATACAGTATTGATTCGGAATATGTGTGTGGCAGAACCTCGGGTCAGGAGAGCGTGTGCTGTACAGCTTGTATGGCATTGTGGAACACAGCGGATCAATGCGAGGTGGGCACTACGCAGCCTACGTGAAGGTCCGCACCCCCCAGCGTAAACCTGAGCAGCGCCGGAACCAGTCAGGTACAAAGCCTCCAGGCAGCATATAGTTTCATTATGCTCGTCAATGCATTTCTTTGCAGCTGGTTCTGAAAGGCCTGAAAAACCTGTGAGTAAACAAAGGGTTGTCTGCATCTCGGCATTGGACCGCAACCTTGAGGATGCGGCTTGTTTAGTAAAGGCCAAGTGGGATTTGTTAGTTGTTGATGATCTATAGATGCGTTCTTCTCCACTCTACTCAAGGAGAGAGCATACCTTTCAGCAGTGTTTGGAACAGAGTGAAAAGCCCACGGAGAGCTGTGGTAGTTAACTGTTGCAGTGCACAGATTGAAGCTGAATTGTTGGTTATAATTAAGGCTACACAATCTCTAAAAGAGTCACTGAATGGAAGTATGGGCTGGAAATCTATTTTGCGTCTGTCACCTTTCTTGTGCTTTCATTTTTAGGGCTGTTTAAAGGCAAAAGTGCAAATGGTACGTCAAATCAGTTGGGATTTGTAAATAGTTCCTGTAGTATGAGGAGGGTTGATTCTCACATAAAAATATTAATCTGGATGTTTTGAACAAGTCATTTTTATTTATCTATCTATCACAAAAAGCTTTGAAAAGCTTTGAAATGGAGAAAAAAAAATAGACCACTACAGGAGACAGAGAAACGTCATATGGTGTCATTTCATCTTTAATGAAGGCAAAGCTAAAGGTGGCATTTTATTCTGTTCTGTAATTTTATTCTGTTCTGTATATATACAGTATATAGTGATTTTTAATAATTGAAAAATATAGTAATTGGATGTGTTGCAGTTAAGGTCTAAATTATTGATTTCAAATATGTTAAATGGCTATAAATAATCAAAATCAAATAATCAAACAAAAATAGATTATTTTAGGAAAACAATGCCTGATGAATATTGCAGAACTAAAACATTCTATTTAAATATGATTTGAAGGTTATTGCAGTGTGCAGAACTTAACTGTTATATATATATATATATACAGTATATATATGTATATATATATATATATATATATATATATATATATACACATATGAGTTCTAGTGGATTTCATGTGTGTCCTAAAAATCACAGAAAAACCATAAAATATTTGAATCATTTTAAATTGTTTCATTGTTTGTTAAATACACAGCCATAAATTTGAACCTGCCTTACTCTATGCATTTTAGCATACTGTATTGTATTGTTTGTTGCATGCTTTCTCTCACATAAACAAAAATTTCAACTTCGTTGTAAATGACTGTAAAAATGCTGAAACTGATGACTATTAACACAATCTGGATGTTTTTGTGGATGTTCCTCTGAATACTAACATCTCTTTGTTTTTTAGGTTCCAGAGAGGCCAGCTCAGCCCCACAAGGTCAGTGGGTGTATGTTAGCGACACCAATGTACAGACTGTACCGGAGTCCAGAGTGCTAAACTCTCAAGCTTATTTACTTTTCTATGAAGAACTCCTATAGATCCCGACGGGCACGTGAATGCAAGATGATCCAGACGAATGCAAAAGGCAATATCAGCTCCGACAACAGCGAACACTTACTGCATGACTATATCCTTGTATTTTAACGTAGGAAGGATTCCGTATACTAAAAGCTTTGTCTTATGGCTCATTCATTACTCAAGGTGATCTGAATTTAAAAATGGAAGCCATTATTATTGATGTAAAATAATATTATTAGTTTAAGTTATTTATATTTTACAGCTAATATTTGAGCTTAACGTTTATTTTTTTGGGTGTTCATTTTGCAGGAGAAATTGCCAAAGAGTAATTTAGGATAAATATGTATAGAATATATGATATGAGAGGGAGGATTGTGCCAAAAGAGTCTATAACCTCTTTTGTGAAAGGGAAACTCAGCACAATATGCAGCTGTTTCTTTCAGAGCTGTTTAAACCAGTCATATCCTGCACTGGATCGCACACACATAGACACACGCAAACAAGAGACAGTTTAAAATTCACAAGGTTGCTTGACGACAGTATAATAACTAGTAATTTGCTGATTTTCATTGATTTTTGTGTTAACACATTGAACTTAGCTTGATCAATACTAATGGTTTTGAATGTATTTTGATTCAAATTGTAAAAGCGGGCACTCCTCTAAAGTTTTATGAATTTATAACTCGGATACATTTCTCAATATCTAATGGTTTAGGACTTGGTGCAATATTCCTGGACTTTGCCTAATTTTTCTATTTCAGAAATGAATATGAGTAGAAAACAGTTCATTATTATTTCCCCTCAAGATTTTTGAAACTACGTCAGTGCCTACGGTTTATGAGAGCTGAGATTGTTTTGCATGTCTTTAGCAAAGTATTCAATTCATACAGGAGTATAAAGAGAACGGTTTGTGTATATACTGATTAGAAATATACATAATTGTATGTAAAATATGTATCTTGTTCAATACTATTTATTCTGTTTACCAGGCAGATATTGTAACACCATAGATTTGTGTGGTGTATAAGGCTTCAGGGTTCCTCAAGCTGTTCTTTTGCTTGAATTTTGTGAACATAATCCAGTATAAATCATTTAAAATGATAATTTAAATACATTTAGTTGAAGAAAACCTTTGAGTGGGTTTGAAATGATTTCATTTCGTTACATTTGGGGTTTCTGGGTGCCTTGTCTCTCTTTCTCTTTCTGGAGATGTTGTCGGCCATTAGTATCCCCTGTCGCCACAAATCCCAGGATGCCATTTTCAGTCTGTCCTCAGCTGAGATTCGGCGTGACGGGTGCAAAGGCGTGCTGTTTTAGACCATGTCGCTGACTGGTGAAGAGAAGGTGGGTGTGGAATCAGAAAAGGGCAACGTCCGAAACGATCGTGTCCTCCTGCCTTTCTCCTCTCCTCATTCCGTGACATTCGAATCAAGATGGTTATCAGTTACAACAGAGTGTAAAAACGCCAGCAAGAGTGTGCAATCTTTGCAAAGCATGTCTATTTTTAAAGCAGGGCTCTCTTTCAGGGAGGTCGTGCGAATGATTTAATGTGAGTTAATGATTGGATGTGTTTCCCTCAGTCTGAACTGACAGAGAAACCTGATGTGAGGGACGGGTGGAGCTGAATTTGCTTTTAGAAGAACCCGTTGAATGTGAAGGGAGACATTCAGACATATCCGGGTGGAGAAGGGTTTTTGCTTTTCTTCGTACCTTCAGGGCAGACATAACAAGTGGTTAGACATGATGCTTGTTATCTTTTTTTGACCCAGCTGTGTTTCTGGATTACTCTACAGCATGTAACCTCTTCTGTCACTCTTTCAAATGCAATTCTGTCTGTTTGGGGTGGCAGGGGAGGCTGGGTGAATTATATTCCATCACTGGACACCACTAAAAGTGTAAGAAATGAATTGGTATTATTAATAAGATATCAAAGGTCTACTTGGAATGGCCATTTTATTTCTTGGTTTTGAACCAGCCCTACTGTATGCATTTATCTGCTATTATGTGTTGAAGATGCCAGAGATGTTATCTGAAATGCCTAGTGTATTCAGCTCTTTACAATTCTTGGTTTGTTGAAGGTTTTTGTTCAAAATTCCTTCATTCCACACAAGCTTCAGTCGAGATGTGGTATTGAATTGTTCACTGAAACATAAATACAGTGTGGTGTGTCAGTAAATACCACACCACTCTTGTCTTTGAAACTAAATTCAAAGAATTCAAAAAAAAAAGCAACTGAAGAACCTAAAAGAAAAGATTGTTACGATACATTCTTATCACAATAAATGTGTCTAGTATATTCATTGTCATGGGCACTGGTAAATTTAAGATGTTCATGTTTATTATATTATTTATGTTTATTAATTATTATAAGGCCTAAAACTGCTTGCGTAATAATTTAAATAAAATCTCTCTCTTCTCTCTCTCCACATATATACACACACACACCTCTTTTACTTGTTAATACTTAAAATAATTTTTAAGCTAATATTCGTTATCAGTCGTTTAAAAAAAAAAAAAAGACTCAAAACAGTGGTTGTCAGCTGGAAATTATTTAAACAAAAACATAGCTGACATAGTATTTCTTATTTTAATGTGTTAATGTGTTTAATGTCTTAAAAAAATCATGATAATTATTATAATAGATTATTTTTCTAGNNAATTATTTAAACAAAAACATAGCTGACATAGTATTTCTTATTTTAATGTGTTCCCCCAACAACTGTCTTAAAAAAAATCATGATAATTATTATAATAGATTATTTTTCTAGTTATGTTAAGCTCAGAAGCATTTTATTGGGTGTAAATTGCTGTAATTAGTGAGTAGGGAAAAACAATAAAACAAATCCATAATCATGAACAAAAAAATTAAATTTGTAAAAAGGTCGGTTATAAAATTGGAGTTATAAAATCAGTTTATATATATATATATATATATTAGGTCTAATACATTGCCACTTCTAATTTTTGTAAATGCAAAAGTTTGAAATCAAACTGCTTTGTCATTACAGAAGTACCATAAATATCTTTGACAATGGGGACATTGCTATAAAAAGGTTAAGAAGCATTGAATTAGATTCATTCTATCATAGACAGAGACGGACAAAGCACACAACTCCATTACTCGAGTGAAAGTACAGATACTGCTGG
>SCHK01308473.1:7860-25993 GCA_004124795.1 Poropuntius huangchuchieni
GTCTCTCTCTCTCTCTCTCTCGCACTCACTCACACACCACACACTTTACAAATAGTTAAAAAAAAGTGGACATGTTCTGGACAGCGTTTACATTTACCATTTATAGAGGCAGGGGACCTTCATTAGACATTTAAACTTAAATGTTTACAATCATTACAAAATCACAGTCGGATAAAAGAAGATATATTTCTGTAGGCTATAATTCACATACATTCTTTCTTATATGAAATATAGTCCTTTACATTTAAAAGAAGTCAATGTTTTAGCTATTTATTCTTTTAAATGTGAATTATTTTATTTTATTGATCAATGTGACCCTCTCACACCACAGCTCCCTCTTTTAGATGCAAATGATCAGTGAAATAAAAGCATAATTGATTATTTGCACGAAATGGCTTAAACATTTCAGTGATGTCATTTTTTTTATTCTAAAAGCCCTACACTGAAATAGCCTATGAAAACACGTTTGTTTTCATATAGCTTCCCCCCACACAGATATTCTGTCAGACTCACTTTTGTTTCCACCTTCAGATATTTTTTCATAACACCTGCCAAGATCATGGCCACAGTAATCAGAACTGTGGAAATGAGTTGAAACGATGCGAAGCGCGCTGGCGTGTAGATATTAGAAAGGCTGAGGTGCTTGTAGTTTTAAATTCATCTTGACAGCTCGCAACAGGGTGGGTGATGCATGCTTCGTCCGGTCTAGGATCACTCTATTCAGGGCGCGATGCCTCCGCGTAATAGGAGAACATCATTTTACGCGTTCAGAGAGAGCCAGACGTTCCTTGAAAAGTAGCTAGCTATCAGAGACGGGGTACTTGACGTTTTCGCTTGTTAGTATGTGTTATTCCGCTTTTAATGTGGCGTTCAGAGCTGAACAATTAGCTATTGGAACAGAATCATTGTGTGTTTATGTAGCGGCTGTTTAGAATGTAGTCGGGAATCAATCAATTTGCCGGTTTCGCCTCCTCCCCTTTCTCCTCCCTCTCGCCTAGTTGTGATGTCTCATGTCGTGTTGTGACAGCGCTGGTATTGTTTATTGAGGTGGATGTCAGGTATAATTAGCAATCGATATGGAAAACGTTTGTGTCGTGGCTCTGACGTCACCGACGATTAACGTTCCTTATTGGTCGCGAATTCCCTAGCGCGAGAGCTAGTTATTTGGACAAGAGGAGAGTTGATGTTGACAAAGTAGGAGAGAGCGAAAACCTCGCGCGCCTGCCTCGGTCTCCTTATTCCTAAGTCGGGAGCGCAAAGCATGTCAACGCCGTACGTCCCTTCACGGCTGCTGCATGCGCTCTGAGGGAAGAGTTGGAGCTTGTTTTGCCCAGACAAACGCTTCCCTGATTCTGGAGATGCAATGATGGATAGCCGGATCCTCGAGCATCCTCATGCCCAGTTTGGAGGCTCTTTGGGAGGCATGGTTGGAATGGGTTTCCCCTATCACCTCGGTCACCATCATGTTTACGATATCTCCGGACACCAGCTACAGTCGGCGGCCGCTGTACCTTTTTCTATAGACGGATTACTTAACGGATCATGCTCGGCGTCTGTTGCAAACTCTAACCCATTGCTCGGATCTGGTTGTGGTGTAAACGGGGATGGTCAGTATAAACTCAGCGGTAAGTGAATGATTATCCGCTTCATCCATTCCATGCAGAAATAACAGTTATATTGTTAATCATTTTAGGAAAATATTTACACGAGGCCTCTCGTCAAAAAAATTATGAAATGCTTTTTTCTACATTGCACACTTTATAAATAGCTTTTACTTTTGTAAGTTCAGGTAAACTGTAAAGGAAGCCGATTTTACTTGGACAGATACACTGCTAACGAAATGTCATATTTTTCTCATGAAAATCACTGATTATTTTTTCGTGTGTTTAAATCCGTTTGATTTATGTGTAAATTCTATCTGCAATTCTAGACTTTGTAAATAAGCATATAAGGATTTTAAAATAGCTACTTCATAAACGTCTTAAAAATACTGGGAAATAAAATGCTACATTAATCCCATTGTATTTTAAGATTAATATTACTAGAAGTCAAAAGGATATTGTCCTTTATTTCGACCTTTATTTTTAAAAGTACACTTGACGGGTTAATTAGTTATGCCAGTACTTCAGGTACGGCACTCGTGTAACATTTTATTGTAGTATTTTATATGACATTTGAGTTTTGTAAAATTGTAATGTTTTAAATAATTTACGTCAACAAATGTATGCATAGGCTACAGTTCCAAGTAGAACTGCTGGAGTGTGTATGTGCATGTTCATGTTTGCATGCGCGTGGTCTGACAGTCTCTGTGGTCCTAGATGCCGGAGACCCCGACAAGGAAAGCCCTGGTTGTAAACGGAGGCGAACGCGTACAAATTTTACGGGCTGGCAGCTGGAGGAACTAGAAAAAGCGTTCAACGAAAGCCATTATCCGGACGTGTTCATGCGCGAGGCTCTCGCGCTACGTCTAGACCTTGTTGAGTCACGTGTTCAGGTAAATGATGGTTTGTTTTTGTCATAACAAAATCTTTCATTGACCTTTATTATAATGGCCTATTTATTATTAATCAGACACGGTATTAGCTATAGCCACGCTTATGTATCTCATACTTTTTTTTAGTGTTAGCTTTGTTTTTGAAAACTATTTTAAATGCTAAAAAAATTAAATAGGAATAGTTATTTTTTCCAAATGCATGACAACAGGATAGACATTTTAAATAATTGTAAGGTCTACATATTAAATGTTAAACTAATATTTCATATGCTAAAAGCATTAATAGGTCATATAACAGACTGATTTGCATAATAATTTATTCATGTTGACTGATCACTAGTTGAGCAGTAAATGCATGTAATTCTAAAGCAGATTTTAATAAACAATTTAATAATTTTATTCTGCTAAAATGCTGACTAATGTTTAAAACGCTACTAATGTCCTGTTTTATTGAGTGATGTATTAAAACACCCTTATTCACATTTTAGTCAGTACAATTACTTGTGATCAGTTTTACCAATTCTTACTAAATTAAAATAGGCCAGTGGGTTGTAAATGATACTGTGTAAGCGTTGGACGTGCAGCCTTTGTCTGCATTTTCTCTTTTTGTAGAAACTCGACGCCGGATGAGAAGCAGTCTTGTTTGGGGAGTTAAAAGCTTAGCTTTGTATTATTCTTATTTCTTAAGGAAGATTAGTCTGCGTTATCGTTAGGCTTGTGTGCTCACAGATTTTAACGACATTAACATTTTATGTGTATACACGGCTATTGTCATGTATAGCCTCGATGTCTCTATGTTAGTATGCGTCTTAGCCTGCTGGTGGATGCTAACTCGCGTGTTATCAGCGCTGAACAGACGGCAGTCGCCATGTGAGGGGCCTGGGTGTGAGGTGCGAGCCTGCTGCTCTCTGCCTCTTCTGGGCCAAATCTGTCCTAGCGCTTATACGCGCCTAAATGAACTTTAGAGGAACAGGCCCAAATTAGCCACGCAAGAACCAGGCTTAATTGAAAGACTGAGAGTGAGCCATTACATTGAATCAATTGACAATTAAGACAAGCGCATCTGTGGCCGTGGGCTTTATGAAATATGCTTCGATAAAAAAAACATTTTCCCTGTCCAAGTCGTGGCATGTTATTGGAGAACCTTGGATGTATATCAAATAGAAACACAAGACGATTCAGAAACCTAGCATCTTGTCAGACTGTCAACCCTTTCTTTTTTTTTTCTTTTTTTTATGAGAAATCGGCTATTGCTGTTTTATTTAAATGAATAAATGCATACAATTAAATATAAANCTTTTTTTTAATGAGAAATCGGCTATTGGTGTTTTATTTAAATGAATAAATGCATACAATTAAATATAAAGACACAATTCTGTCATTTGTGATTGCATGATAATACTGTGATAAAGAATCGAAATATTTATGGATTGCAGGTGCATTTATTCAAACATTTCTTTAAATTTGTCATTATAATTTTGCCAATCGATGTTCATTAGCCTACACGAGTCTGATACAGGCCTATGCCTACCTGCGATTGCACTTTATTTTAAGGTGTACACGTTTATAGCCTACTGAATAATATTCATTAACTGTACTATATGGTCAGGGTTAGGATTGGGGTTTGGCTTAGGGTTACTTGCAAAGAATTATGCATATTTTTTTGTTATTATAATTACATGCGTAACAAGGACACCTTAAAATAAAGTGCTACCCTGCCTGCTTATGAAACTGAGTAAAGAATTCACAACGTTTTCTGTTTAGGTGTGGTTTCAAAACCGGCGAGCTAAATGGCGCAAAAAGGAGAACACGAAGAAAGGGCCCGGTCGACCGGCTCACAACTCTCACCCCACGACCTGCAGCGGCGAACCAATGGACCCAGAGGAGATCGCACGCCGGGAGTTGGAGCGCATGGAAAAGAAGAAGCGAAAACAGGAACGCAAGCTGCTGAAATCTCAGAACAAGCTCTTAGCAGGTGAGCTCTTCCACACACCCGGATCTGACAGCGACAGTGGAGTATCGCAGAGCACCGATGGCGAGTCCACTCCGCACACCGGGCCTCAGCCTAGCGCGCACCGACAGCAAACAGAAAACATGTGTGAACAACATCCACGCTACCAAAGAGCCGGTACAGTCAACGAGACGGCGGAGCCCATGGACTCCACGCGGAACTCTGCACTGTGCGCCGCGAACGGCCTCACACGCGCCTCCACGCTCCAGAAACTCAACCCATTTAGTGTGGAGAGTTTACTAGCCGACTCAAGTCCCAGGAGAAAAACTATCCTGGATTTCTCTCAGTTACCGCCGCAGCGACCACTGGTCGGTAAAGGCCATTTCCTTCTGTATCCCATTACCCAGCCGCTGGGTTTCATCGTGCCACAGACAGCGATGAAACCTGGTCAGGATTCAGGAAACTCGGGTCACAACTGTTCCACGACAGACACCTCAAACCAGAAAAATATCATCAGTCACTTGTGCAAAGACAGCGGTGCCACAAACGACGAGCTGCAACGAGAAAGCAAGAACTCTTCCATGCAAACTTCAAACACGAGCTCAGAGAAATGTTATGCAGAATCTAATTCGCCACAAAAGGAGTTTGAAAACGACTCAGAGTCCACCGTCACAAACTCTAGCCAGAAAGAAAGCATCTCTCCAAACCTGTCTGAATACTCAGACACGAAAGCCCGCAGTTCTGCTGACACAAATACAGATGGAGAGGACGTTGACATGGACTGAAATATAAATAGGCCAGAAGCAGTGGCGCCAAGTGACTTGTCACAATCCCAAAGCTGATAACCATACGTTTTGTATACAAGACTGTTTGAATTTCATTTTTTATACTTTTCAAAAACGGATATTCTTGATTCAGGTGAACTGTCGGCTTAAAATGTCTGTTCCAATTCTCTGCGAACTTGAAGGAAACAAGTTAGACGCGAACAACACATCCTCAAACGTTGTATAAATGATAAAGTATCGAAAATATTTATATATGTAACATTTTGATAAGTAATGATAAGAATAAAATATTGTGAAAGAAAAGACCTTGTATTGCCACCTCAGTGCTTACAGTTAGCGTGTCTATTTTGTTTATCGCTTTGAGAGGCTGCTGTACAGCAGGCTCGTGTTTATTGCTTTAACAAATTCATTCATTCAAAACCTCCAGTTAAAATGAGGTCTCACGCCGCGGGCGGTAGGACCCGGTCAGCTCCTGTGGAGTTTTGATATGAAAGTAATTATTTTCCCGGTGGCGGCTGGGAGGATACGTTTTTTTTTTTTCTGTTAGCCTGAAGGGTTATTATACATTACCGATTCCTGCGATATGAAATCACATAAACTTCCAACAATAATAGAATTAGCATGAAAGGCTGGCGAGTCAGATTGAAATGGGGAAATAATAGCCCAGGCAGCTGCGAGCGTACGTGTGAGGATGTGTGTGTGTGTGTGTGTGTGTGTGTGTGCGCACTGAGGCAAGCCTGGGTGATTCGCTGGGTGGAATTTTCATGAGGCGCACGGGCCTGTCAGGGCACGCGTAGGCGGCAATATTAAGATAGATGTTCGATGATATCCCTCATTGTTCTGTCGCGTACATTGATGTTCCTGCCTTATCGGCCTATTGATCATTTGTCGCTCTATAAAAGAGCAGCCCCCCTCTCTCTCGTTCTCTCTCTCTCACACACAACTGTCTCTTCGCTCTCTCTCTCTCTCTCCACACACACACATACCAATTTAGTCTAATAATATTACCTATAGGGTCAAAAACGCATGGCACACTGAAGCATTTGCGCTGGAAAATATTAGCGGGGCATAAGTGAATTAATAAATATATGGTGATCGGAATAATGGAGGGATGCCTAAAGAAAGACAGTCCCAGCATGGGTCTAAAATGGATTTTAACTATACTTCTTCAAGAAAAACCTTTAATTATCACATTTCCTAAAAGATTTTCTCAACACACAGTTTAGATTCCGTACAAGTGGGCAGTATTATACAAGTGTAAAACCGCCACCCTCCGGTCATCTTCATTGAGCCTCTGTATTTGCAAATAAATGAAAAGTAAACGGAGGGACTCGAGCTTTACCCTATGAATGACATCTTCCAGCCTTAATAACATTTACATAATTTCTTATTTCGGGTTACTGCTATTTGCACTGCATGAGACCTAGCTTATAGGAAAAATAATGAGAGAAGGGATCATCTCTGGGGGGATGTGCTACTTCAGCGAGGAGAAACATAAATGTTTTAGTGTAGTTATGAGTGTAGGAAGAAATGAGCGTATATAGCCTATTTTACAGTGGCATATTTTCTATGAGTTGATCGAAAAAGGTCTGAGAAATCCCTCATTACAATGCACAGCCACTCACTGGGAATCCAGCAGGCACTAGTAGGCATAATTTATTAAGACAAACAATGAATTGATTTATACTAAATGAATTGATGATACCACGGGCTCTCTTCAGGCCTGGCCCGGCCCCCGGTGCTGTAATCGAGTCTTGTGCACGTTATGAACTCGGCTTATAGATTCAGGGAGTAAAAAGTTTTCACTTTGAGCCCCGAGACTCATTATAAACGGAGAAGGGAGGAGTGTAAATTGTTTTTACGCTATTATCTGTCCGTAAGCCGCAATTTCTCTTGCTAATTACGAAGGTGTTGCTTCTCATCGACAGCCGGCTGCTGATTTTCAATTTAACTGATCATCATACATTCATTTCTCCGCATGATAAATCTACAAGGCCGCCATGCCCTGGGTACTGAGTGGAGAGGGGGGTGGTGGAGAGCGTGTGGCTGTCAGGGCGAGTTAATGGGGGAAGTGTATGCGCCAATGAGTGCGGATCAGGCAGCTAATTTACCACCTCCCGTAGCCTTCTATCTCCGTATCTCATTTCCTCTTTTCTCCCGGGAGGGATTGCCACCCTAGAGCCGCCTGCACAGACAACGGACAACGGGCTTGTCTTTTTAAAATCCACCCATTAAAAACTTAACGTGGATGATGGCCCACAACAATGTGTTTTGAAACTAAGATATCAAGTTTCATTAATGCTGGTTGAGTTTCTCATTTAATTGCATGTAACAATTTTATTTCAAAGAAAAACATTTGCACAGTTAATTATCAACGTCAATTCTCGCTCTTGCTTTCTTTGGACAGACTGCAGTGTTCACACTGTAAAGGCGGCAAAGAAGCTATATCTAAGGCAGCATGGGAAGTTGACACATAACATGTCCATGTTATGATTTTCTAAACATTTTAAGATTTTTTTGTTAATATTTATGTTAATGTTTAAGAGAAACACTTCAAGAGAGTGTATATGTGTCTGGTCAGTTTTGCCACACATTTTATTTATTTTTTATTTTTTTTAAGTGCATAAATATTCCACAGAATCTCAGCCTCCTAAAATTAATGTCAATTATACCTACTATTAAAACGCGCATTAGACTGTTTAATGATGCACAGAGGCAGTAGGCTACAAGACATTGTAACTGCAGAAATAAAGTTATGAAAAGTAATATTTTAAATATGAAATCATGACAACATGAAATATGCAACTACAAATGTTACATAATTATATTAATGACAGCTACAAACTTTAAGAACTAAGTAGGCATCCCAGTTACACAAAAGCCAAGCTACGACAGAGTCGCCTTTATAGGGCTCAAATCTGACATAGCCTATGTGGCATATTTACACTGAATTTGGAGCAAACACAAAACTTGCTCAGCTCACCCTTACTTTTGGTACCCCTGAAATAGCTGTGGGACGACAACATGTAATAAACTGATAAATAATGTTACTACTTACCGATTTACCGTTCGATACTGATCGTTACTTGTGCTGGAGCGATGTAGCCTACGGTTACTATGGTAACTAATGCAGTTTCACTTTGGTATGTTTAGCAGCAGGTGAAAATTTAATGTTTTTGGTAACTTCTGAAACATTTTTTGTTAATGCATCTGAAACGTTCTTAATGTAACAGGGAGTTACCTGTTTAATATAGGCCTATAAGACCCACAACAATTTGTTTTGAGATCTTTTGAGTGGGGGTGGGCCTGTGATGGTACATCGCTTGAGGGAGTAGCGCACAATTTCCTCGGTCGTGTCTTTAGGCCTCGGTAATTTGGTAGATAAATCAAGCACGTTTTGGTCTCAGGTTTAGCCGTTCAAGCTCGGTGATTGATTCGGGACCCGCGGTACTACAGGGTCACTGACAGTCTGGATAAATCAGACCAGTTCGGCGGTCGACTAATGAGACCAGATTATTTCAACAGCCTGAAACGAGCGTGAAAAATAAGATCTACCTCATCCCGAGGTGTCAAATCGATTCAACATCACTGTGCAAATACAGAGGCTTACACACATACATTTGCGCAAGGATGGGTCCTCATTGTTTAATTGGACCTAAAGCACAGGTAGGCTATCATATTAAATTGTCACAATTCATCTATAGCCTGGCGCTCAATGCGCAACAGAAGAATGTTTCACTTAATATTTTGAGATAGCCTAAAGGCCTAGGCTTTGAACATGCCCTTTATAGATGGTTGACTAATGTGAATTAACATTAAGAGTAGCTAAGAGAGGTGCGTCAGAGAAGCTAATTTTTGTCTGTTCAAGATGAAATTATTGAGATTATCTTTCTGAAGCGTTTCATGCATCTGCCAAGTTTAAAAACAAATAAAAAAAGGATTAATACAAATAAAATCTATAATACAAACAAATAAACCACACAGAGTGGAAATATAGCCTATATATATCTATATCTATATTTAAATAAAATAAAAAAAATGTAAAATTACAGCTTAGGTTTTACATTATGCCGCCCACTCCATATTACATATGGATAAAAAATTAATAGCATTTTCGTAAAATTTTTGAAACTAAAAAAGTAGGCTATCATTGTTTAACTTTACGAACAGAAATCGAGTTCCTCTGAAATGGTAACCGTAGCAACAGTACACTTACATCGAACGTTACATAGGTACACGTTACATTTTCACACGCCTAAAATAAAAACATGATATAGCCTAAAAAATCCTGATAGTGATAAGAAAATAATGACAAAAGACAGTAGTAGCCTCCATTGTGAGCGAGACAAAACTCGACAGATTGAGTCAAAACGATTGAAATAGGCCTATCATAATAGAAACAGAATAGAAATTTCTTCAAAACAGATGATCCAAATTTCAACTTAAAGACATGATATTCCCATAGGCTACACTTTATAGCCTATTTAATACATCCATATTATGTTCGTTTATTTATTCGATAAATGCCAGGGAAGAAATACTTTTTGTGTGTCGAACATCAGGCTAATGGAAAAGGCAAAACTGTTAAATCGTAAAAAATTGAATTAAGGCACCGAATGTGATGCATTGCAAACACTATTACAGGATTGCATAAATTGAAATGTTCGGCTGGTATGGTCTGATTTTGTTTTAAATCAATTCCATGGGTGTTTCGTTGCGATAAAAGATTATAAATTATAAACTCTTTTTTGCACCCCAACAACGCCCCGCCAGTTTTCTTCTCCTCATAAATTAATCCCATTTAATAACTGTAATCAAACCAGTGTATATCAAATTTAAAATGTTTAAAAACATAAGTCTTTATTTAGACTGGAGAGCTGTACTTCTTTAAATGCCCCCCCCCCCATGTGTGGGGCATGTTGGTGTTGGTAACGATCTCACACCCGCGATTCTGATTCTACAGCCTTATTCTGTTATTATCACCTGACCAAATGTGTTTCATTAAAGCTTCTCCAATTTTAAGAATTACTCCCTGAGAGATGGCCACACACAGTTAACCCTGTATGTACCACACACACACACACACACACACACACACACTCTCTCTCTCTCTCTCTCTCTCTTAAATATGTAATATGTAATCTATACGTGAAGTCACCATTGGAATCCAAAACATGGATTTAACATGTCAGAGAAGATACAGAACCAGTCATCTGTAAACTTGTTGAGGTGTTGGCACAGAAGGCATGGGGAGAAGTAGCAGATTGGCACACACTGAGGCTGGGCTATCTTTATTTTGTGCCAGGGGAGAGCCAGGGCAGGGCAGAGCAGAGCAGTTGGGCCCAGTCTTACACACACATGCCCACTATACCCCTGGCCTGGCATCTATCACCAGGAAACCATGATCTACTGACCTAGGGATGAAGTTGGGGAAATCAATGCAAGGCAAGGGGTCAGAGAGAAAGAAAATGAAAACAGAAAAGCACAAAGAAAGCGAAAATTGATCCCTTGACAAAATATATGGGCACATAGTACATTTAGAACAATATGCATGGCTGTTGAAAATTCAGTTTTGCTATCACAGAAATAAATTACATTGTAAAATACATTTAAATAGAAAATAGTTATTTTAAGTAAAAAAAAGAGACAAATTTAAAATATTATGGTATTTATGATCAATTAACTACAGACTAGTGAGCATTTAAACTATGATTAAAATGAAAAAAAAAGATTCAAATATTTGAATATATATATATATACACACATTTTGTCTTACAAATTTAATAGTTTGTCAAGAGGCTGAAAACAAAATTATATTTTGTGTCTTAAACTGAATAAAAAAAACTGATGTAACTTCAAAGGTGAAATATAGCATGTTCAATGGCTTTATGTGTGTTCCAGTTTTCATAAGAATGAACAATTGAAGTTGTATGAAACCACTTTTGATACCACAACCCATCAAAAGTTATTTGTCTGCCATTTTGAACTATAAGAAACTGGGTGAAATTAGTAATTCATTACCTTTTCCCTATTTTCTATTCTTACTATGAAAAAAAAAACCTTATATCACGGGAAAGGACTTTAGGAAGATGGCAAAGTCAAAATGTTGTAAACCAGGATTGATTATACAATATCACAGAGTATAACATATAAAAGGTGTTATCAATTTGATTATAGAATTCTTTAATTAGCATTGGCAGGTCTGCTTGTTAAATGGGCATTCCCAATACAGCAAAAACAACAATGATTAAAAAAAAAAAAAATCACATTAGACCCAATTAATTAGTTTTAATTTCATTCTAAATGCACTGAAGTGCTTGTTAAATGGAGGATGAGGCGTATTAAAAACGCCAACCTCCGCTCACACACACATACACTCACAAGGAATGGTAAATAAACAGCTTAAGCCTGCTTTCCGGTGGAATGGGCAACAGACTCCCTTGGTGGCACCCGGCAACCATAATCTGGCGTAAATAATGACATCTCTCTTCACGGCCGCAAGCTTTAGCCAAATTAAGACACACACGCTCACACATACACACACATGCACAGAGACAAAGAGCTCCAGCCAGTATCACTAATTATTTACTTTGGGTTGGACTACACTGACCCCCTGGCCACACCAAAGCCTGCCAGGACCAGCAGGGAGAGACGAGTCAAGCATCTGCTGAGAGAAAGAGAGAGAGAGAGAGAGAGAAGATTCAGTCTGCCGTTCGCTTTAGTGAATGAGATATAAGACCCACAGGTGTGTGTGATTGGATGAGCAAAGAAGCCTGAGAGTAATGGAGATAAACCTCTGAGAATATTTACTGGCCAAAAAAAGTTTTAGACTTTTAAAGTTTTAAAGTCAAGAAGACGATTTGAAGTGAAACTACACCAGTAGCATGAATTAAGTGATACGTATTTTGCTCCATCACAGGCAAGTCTATGGTAAAATGATCATATTCGAGGTTGGGTTGTTTTGTGATAAAGTCTCATTGGCTGGTCTGAAGTATTTGGGTGATGATCACAGAAAAGTGAAACCTTTGTCACCAGTCCTGAATGCTAGAGATTGCAGAATCTGAAAGTGGAAAAACAAATTCAAATCTTACAAATAGTTGTCCTTCAGAACATTTTCAGTGAAATGTTCTTTTTTGTTAATGTGAAGAACATTGTGATCTGTGATTTTTTTTTTTTCACTATATAGAAACTTTTGTGCAATGGAAAGTTTCCATGGATGTTACATTTTCTTAATGGAAACATCAGTGCCAATAAAATAAAAAAAAACCTTATTATTTGCATATAAATTATTATGAGGTCTTTGGATTTAAATGCCATAATTAATTTATTCTGACAGAATGATTAGTTTATTAGCCACATGCTAACAGTAAAGTGGATATTGGTGATTTGCCATTTCCATCATGGTGAATTTTAGCAAAAATCTGTTATATTGAGAAAATGTAGAAATTTTCACAAAGCAGTGATTGAGATCCCATTAATATAAAATTCTTTTGAAGGGGAAAATGAAGCAAACATTCACTGGTATTGCATTAGTAAACAATTATATTTCTTGTAATCCATTTAAGCAAAAAATATGAAAAGAACAGACAGACACACACACTTTGGCTCAAGTCCATGAGATATAATGGGTTTTAAGCTGGCATAACTCATATGCTAAATTAAATAGTGTCCATTGTTTCCAATGTTTCATTTGACAAATCTTATTTCAGTTTCCATTTGCTTTGGTGCGGGCCAGTGGGCATAGTCTTCCTGCAATTAAAAAGGGTTTGACGTGAGCTCTCTCTCTCTCTCATTCCCTTCTACCCCTTATTCCCTCTCTCTTCAACTTATAAGAGCCAAAGAACAAGAGTAAAACAGTTGAGCTCGATTTCAATAATACTTTTTACAAGCAGCGGCAGTCTGGAGCTATATGACAAGCTGTGATAGATTCAATTGTTGCATCTGCTAAAAATGGCATCTCTCTGAGTAAATGACAATTACCTTCCAAATGCACGAGGGGAATGAAATATCTATTTTCTATGTTCTTGGAAAAATAAAAATAAAAATAAAAGCTCACCCACGGTTGTTTAAATCATTAATAAACAACATTCAAAATAATGATCTGCTTTATTAAACGCAGACTACTATTATAATTAATATTATAATTAATATACTATTATAATTAAGCCAATGCTATTATTCAGCTATCAAACTACATGATTGATATAGAATATGTAAATGATTCATTACACACACACACACACACATACACACACACACACGTTCGTTTTTGTGAAAAGTGGGGACATCCCATAGGCGTAATGGTTTTTATACTGTACAAACTGTAAGTGCTATACAAACTGTATGTACCCCTCACAGGAGACTGTGCATTTCTACTTTCCCCAAAAAAACTCACTCTGTATGATTTATAAGCGTTTTGAAAAGTGGGGACATGGGCCAATGTCCTAAAAAGTCACCTTCACCTTGTAATACCTGTGTCATTATACACATTTATGTCCTGATTTGTCACAAAAACGCGCACACACACACATTCAAAATATTAATGATGAAACTATTTTGCATGCTCTGTTTTTAGTGATTTATTATTATTAATGAAATTTTGATTGAGCATAAAAAAGATAAAAGGTCAAAATCTGCATAATAATAAAGGCCCAGTTTCGCAGACAGGGTTTAGACTAAACCAGGATTAGGCCATTGTTTAATTAGGAAATTTAAGTAATTTTTATGAACATGTCTTAGAAAAAAACATTACTGGTGTGAATCTTGAGACAAAACAAAGGCGTTGATATATTTTAAGATCAGTCAGAGCAAATTTCTTTCAGTTAAAACAGCTCAGACTTACACTTTAGTCTGGGACTAGGCTTAGGCCTGTGAAACCTGGAGAAAGTGTCTAAAACCTTATACTATTCTACATATACTGGATGTGAATTTATAAAACAAAATACAGCATTTGAGAAAATAATGTTGTGTGATGGACACACTGATCAGCCAACAGGATTTGAGCAACTAAAAGTACTCGGCAGACTAGGCACCTAATGACAACTCTTTGTCATTTTAACAGCTAACTTAACAATGTTTACATGGTTATTGTCTTAGAACGTTTCATTTTTTAGCTTTAATTATCACCAATCCTGTATGCTAATAGCTATATAACAGCAGCGGTACTTTTGGACTTCTAGGCAAAGCACTCCAGCGGTTCTCAGTATTAGGCGTGACTAATGTCAGGTTGAACTCTGCTCAGGCCGCTAGGGTGAGCAGACACAGTAATAACAGCCATAGCTCATTTAGTGTGCAACCTACCAAGGACATCGAGCTAGCACACACAGTTACACTTCTTCACATACACAGACACGTGTACTCACACATTTTATATGCGTTATCTTTGCCAGTTGTGTTTAGTCCCTAAAGGTTTCCAGGTTTCGGATGGTATTTCCCTAAACACCCGAGTGCTAAATGGGAGCTGATGCATCTTCCAGGGACTGTGAACGAGCTGCGTGAATATTTAACACTAAACAACAGAGAAAGTGAGAGAAAGAGAGACAAAGAGAGTGAGAAGCCTCATTTAAAATCAGTTTTGTCCACAGATTCTGTCAGGAAAGTCAAGAATCAAATGTCACCGATCCGACACGCACACACAGATATTGAAGGTAAAACGCCAGTGATTCCATTTCCTCTTACCGCACTATTTCTCCTACCTGTTCAAATCAAAATGATCCTGAGTTAGGTCAGATGCACGCACGCACACACACACACACTCAAAACCAACACAATAATTGAAATATTTTCAACCTGATTAAACCTAGCACCTCAGGCTATGCCAGTTGCTATGGCTCTGCGCCTTGGTTGCTAGGGGGAGTAAATCATGGTGCATTATTTGATTTTTGTAATAGATATGAAAGCTCGATTCGGCCGATTAAATGTCTCCCCGTCTAGCACCTATAAGACCTGAGGCAGAGCGTGAGAGAGTGAAAAAATGGAAAAGAAATTGAGATTTGATATGGCTTTGAAATTGCAATAAAATGTTAATGGTTAATGAGAAAAAATATATTTATGAAAATATATATAAGAGTTTTAGTAATGCAGTCGCATACATTCATTTAGTAATAATTCTTTTCTTTTCTTTTTTTACATATAGGGTAGACCTGGGCTAGTTGTTGCACTTTTTATGGTTGTTTACGGTTTATTTTTGAAAGTCATTTTGAACGTGATTTTTTTTAAACAAATGAATTAAAATGTATTATTTTCAACATATAAAACAACTTATAAAAAACATTTGACAACTTAAAATGACAATAAAAACATAAATTTACACCCTAATTCAAGAAAGTTTGTTTGAAACCAAGAGCAAACCAATGCTGAAGAAAACACACTTCTTAAGTTACTGGCCTCCAAAACCATCCGAGGTACTGAAATATAAGCCGTGTGACAACTAGCCCCGGTCTCCTCTACTATTCTGTTTTCACACCCTTGGATTACAATGTTACTTTATCATTGAATTTTGCATTATGTCTCCCTGAGCAGCTTGTACATTATCCACATATTGAATCAAACTCTTTATCTGGATAAATGCTCCACACACTGAGTTACATTTTCCTCTCCCCAGTTTTATTAGCTACATTATCTTTTATTGTCTGAGTGTTGCATTATAATAGTGGAACTTTGTCATCTCCTAATAGACCAATATATCTGTCAAAGGTTTTTAATTGGACGATATTCTATTAACAAGCACTTTATATACAAACCACCGTTCAAAAGACTGTAGCCAGTAGGATTATATTTTTGAAACAAATTAATAGTTTTATTCAGCACGGAAGCATTACGCTGATCAAAAATGACAGTAAAGACATTTATAATGCTACAAAAGATTGTATTTCAAATAAATGCTGCTCCTTTAAACTTTATATTCATCAAAGAATCCTAAAAAAATATATATATCATATATCATGAGCAGCAAATCAGCATATGATAATGATTTCTAAAGGATCATGTGACACTGAAGACTGGAGTAATGATGCTGAAAAGTCAGCCTTACATCAAAGGAATAAATTATATTTAAAATAAAATTAATTAAAAATTAAATTAATTAAATAAAAACATAATAAAAATGGGTAATAATAAATTGTAATAATATTTCACAATAGTACAGTTTTTACTGTATTTTTGATCAAATAAATGCAGCTTTGGTGAACAAAAAACACTTTCAAAAGCATTTTTTGAACTTTTGAATGGTGTACAGTATATACACAAAAACATCACTTTCACATATTGTTGCATTTATGCCCTTACAAAGCACCATCTGCATTACAATAAATGAATTACGTCATTTTCTGACATAGCGTTCTGACTTCACATACGTCATTGATTCTTGATGATGCATGTCCTACACTGTCCACACCTATCTGTGTCCTAATCTCATTTGTATTTCCTTGGATCTCGTTTAATTTTTCCCAGAACTGTCTGTGAGAGGACGTGCCTTCTGGGAACGCTCTGGTCTCACAGACTTTGTGATGTCCAGTAGGATGCCAGGAACGTTCAGCAGAAGGAAGGGGCAGAAAGGGCCATTACAGTGCAGCTGTTGTAGACGGAGACGACAGTGAGGTGTGATTGGCAGAAGTATAATTGCATTTTAAGTGTTGATGTGCATAAAGTGTTTGTGAATACCTGCCTGGAGAGCGTGTGTGCTGAAATATACGTTTGTGCGTGTACTAATTAAAGCCTGACATCCAGCTTTGTTCATCCTCTATGATTCTAATTAGCAATGAGCTGTGCTCTCAAAAGACAGTTCTGAAATACACTACACAAATCACTATAATACTGCTGTTGACATGAGAGGCAGAGAAAAAGAAGCGAGGGAAGAGTGTGGGAGAGAGAAAGAGGGAGAGGATGGTGTGAAAGTGGGCTTTGAGAGATTAGAAATTTACATATCTTAATAGACAACCACATACTCACATTCTTTCATCAGGAAAGTCCCAGTGCAGCACTGGAATTGTGGGTAGTGGACTGGCAAGGCAGAGAAACTGATTGTCTAATAAGACACACACACACACACACACACACACACACACACACACACACACACACACAAAATACTACAACATACAAGAAAAGACCAACTCTGGGCTGATGGAACAATTAGCATTTTGGAGCCAAGCAGAATAAGCATTGTGTGTAAAATGGAAAGAAAAGGAAGAGTTTAATGAAAACTGTAAAAAGTTATTTTGTATATTTATTTTGTTAAAAAAAATACATTTTCATAAGTGACAGATAGTAATAGGAAAAAAACTATGTAGATGCAAAAATATACAGTGGTTATATTTAGTTACATTATTATTTTCTATTGTGCTAAGCTGTGTAACTGACCATAGTCCTAAGCAAACAATTTCTTATATATCTGTGCTAGTTTCACTCCACAGTCTTTTTATCTTCTCACATAATAAAATAATTGAAACTCAAATCCATATTTCATGTTCATATTTTGCTATATGCATTTATTGCAAGCAGCCTAATATACAGTCAGTTGATTATTATCACAATGTAATATAGAATAACATAATAAAATATATGCCAATTACCAGGGTAGGTAGCTTATTATATTATATTATATTATATTATATTATAATGATATAATAATGGCAACCCTGGTATTTGCCGATAACCTTACTGTAAGTTGTTTATGTAAGAAACTGTCTAAAAAGGTAATAAATATGTTCTACAAAATCAAATATGCACTTAATATATGTACAGGCACATGTCTGGAATTGTTATTTGTTTTTCTATTCCTCAGTCACAGCTCTTCTCACGTAAAATAAACTCAAATCCATATTTCATATTGATATTTATCGTAAATATATATTTATTTATTTGTCATTCAGAAACATGGATTTTCATATCACTGCTATGCTG
>SCHK01308552.1:0-10412 GCA_004124795.1 Poropuntius huangchuchieni
TGTTAACAAATGACACCTTATTGTAAAATGTTACCTAAAAAATAATAATAATAAAAAAATAGTAATAGTAATAATAGTTGTACAATAAAAAATTCTAGTCTATATGTGATCAAGTAAATGTTTTACTACGAAGCTTTCATTTATTTAATTAAATATTAAATGTTTGCCTAATTTAGTCTTTAGTCATCGTGACAATTGTCTTGTGGTTTAAAGACCACACAAAAGCCCTTGCAGCACAGTAAACTGATCTTAAATAATATCATATATAAATGAAGATAGATTGTGTATTATAAATAATTGCTTTCTAACAGCTGGTTTTTACAGCTGTTATGCTCATAGCACTGATGTTTAAGGCACTTATTTAGTTTAGCTTGACAAATCCCAGCACTAGTAACTGATGAAAAACTTTTCATGATCCTTATTGCTGGTTCTTGATTGATGCCAGTCATTTACATTCAAAGGAATATCATGGGGCTCTGATCCCTCCGGAGTAAGACTGGATTCTGAGATTTATTTTATAAAACACTAAATCACGCCAACAGGGTCCAGGAGGCTAATTAGTCTTCCTGTCCAGCACACAGAGCCTGTTCTGTGGGTCAGACCTGGATTTTTAATTGCCGTTCCATGTGTCGTCTGGTCCTGGCTTTGAGAGCAGACGTCGGTGCACAGCTCTTTGTACTATTGTGTGCATCACCATGAAAAATATGCATGGTTTGATTGCCTCTAAACACACTAATGATATCAGATCAAAAGCATCTGTAAAACATAAATAACTAAAGGAACATATATAGGTGGTCACTGGAACTTTTGAAGTCTGAAAGTTCTGATAGTATGTTTTTCATAGTAAGTCAAAATTCTTTGTTTGTTTGTTTTAATGATACAGTATGACCTCTATCTATACATTTCATCAATCAGGAAAAGGAAAAAGTACAATTTAGCTTGATATTATTGAGCAATGAGCTGCAGTATGCGGAAACTGTAAAACAACTCCTGCTTGTTCTGCTACATCAAGAAGACTGCAAGCAAAGCTGCTTCTTGAAAGAGAGCAATGACAGAATCACAGCAGAGAAGAAGAACAGAAGACACAGCAGAAGAGTTTAGTCATCAGTGATAGAGAGATGTCTCCATCTGCACCTGTATATATGTCATGTCTAACTTTTCAAGTGTGTCTGTTTTGCAGTCCACACCAGAATGAGAGAGAAAGAGAGAGGTCTCCTGGGGAATAAACACTTCCCCGATGATACATCGCCTGCAGTCATCTATGGCAGAAACTGAGCTGTTTTCCTGTTGATTTGGCAAAGCTCAGCCTCACTGTTTATTTAATCAGAAGAGCTTCTCTGGATATAAACAGCATAACGTGAACTTCTCCAAGTCATCTCTTCTCTGCTCAAAGGTTAATATATTTCTGGTAATAGCATATGTCAGACACATGACGGCTCCTGCTGGTCTCTCGAATGCTCCAGAACAGAGGTTGTCATCACTGCACTTTAAAGCAGAGCAAATACCTAAATTTTAAGAGAATGACAGAACTTTATTGTTGCCATTTAGATCTCTGGATGTGCAGAAAGCCAAGGTTACTCTGCAATAAATAATCACTAAAAAGGCTCCAGTTATGTATCGTTCTTAACATTTTACCTGACAACATTCCAGTAACGCTGAAATGGTTAAATAAATGAATTTATATAAATTAGTTCTGGTTCTCTAGTTTAAATGGTCAAGTGCATCCCAAGAATACTTTGAGATTCACTAATAATACAGTAATTGCAACAAAGGTTGTGACCTGCATAAAGGCCTGCTCACACCATCTCAAATACAAGTATTCTAAACATACATGGATCCTCTGCAGTGAATGGGTGCCGTCAGAATGAGATTTCAAACGGCAGATAAAAATCATTGTATCTGGCCATCTCCTGTTTTCCTCTCACATCAAAATCCACCAACATGTTTGTTTAGAACTTTAGAACTGGTTTCACTGATGCTTGATCAGTACATATTTCTCACCTGATTCAGATGAGATGAATTTTTCCTGTCATGAGATGACTGGAGATGTGTGGATTACTTGTGATGTTGTAATCAGCTGTTTGGACTCTCATTCTGACGGCACCCATTCACTGCAAATAATCCACTGGAGAGCAAGCGATGAAATTTCTCCAAATCTGTTCAGAAAAAGAAAGAAACTCATATACATTTTAAATTCACCTTATTTTATGAATGAATGAACTGAACTGAATATTTCCTTATAAGGAGTGTATAGTATAGTTAAATTATAGTTAGTGGCAATTATTTCTGGACACATTTTCTGGAAAAGCCACACTTTGTGGGAATTGCCTGTTTTACTCTTACTTGTAATAGTCCGAGTACAGATAACCACTTCTGATTTTCCAAGGAACACAAATGTCAATTGTACCTTTTAATGTAATTGCAATGAATATGCAACAGATACTTTCAAACTTAACTAAAATTGTATGATATCTTTGTGTGAAGACCAAACCAAAGAAAGAGCCAATAGTCAGTGAAAATCTTGATATCTGGCCTAGCTTTCCTCAATAAGTTCATGAGAGATGTCAAATGCATAGATAATTATTTTCAGTTGGTTCTTTTCATATCTTGCACTTTTTTTGTAGCTTGACCAGTACAATTCTCTTTTTTTCTAGTACGGAAATAAGAATGTGGGTTTGGAACAATATGAGGGTGAGTAAGTGATGACAAAACATTCATTTTTGGATGAACTATTTCTTTAAGCAATATTATGGGAATGATGTTGATGATTCCTGGAGAAATGGGCAGAAAATTGCTGTGGTAAAAAGAAAGCTGAGATGGAGACTTCTCAGGTCTGTACAGTAGGTCTCCTGAGAGGGACATTTCCCACTGTTTTATGAACCCTGACGGAGGAACCTGGCAAAGTTATTTTCCCCATCTCTCTCCCAATAACCCTTTCTTGCACTCTCTCAAACATCTTCTTTCTTCCATTATTCTTTTGTCCCTTTTTCGCTTGCTTTCATAAAATAAATGAAGGACACATTCTGTGATCTATTCCTCTCTCTGTTTGATCCATTCCTAAAGATATGTTTTCTATGTGAGCGATGAAAGTGTCTGACTGTCCCAATGGATCCAGAATCAACAAAGCATTAGGCTGATGGATGTTTCTCTCATTATGTTCCTATTTCAGGCTTGTGATGTTATGTTAAAATGCTTAACCTGAATGACTGAGTGATGACAGCAGGACTTCTTGGTGTGTTTGTTTGGCTCGGTTGAAATCACACTAAAGCAGGGAGAACAGAAAGGTCAACCTTTGAAGGACAACACATCACCCTGTCTGTTTTATTTCACTTTTGTTAAGTTTTAAAAGGTGTATGTATGCATGTATGTACAATTTTTAAACTATTATTTCGTATTTTATTTTTAAACTTTAAGCAAATTAACTTCATTGTTTACGACGTTAACTAACAGCATAATTTGCATAATTTTAGAACTGTACTTTTTAAAGTTTTATTGTAAACCTTTTTTCTAAAGTGCTGATCAACCATGATATATATTTTAACTGTAGTGTGTTATTCGATGTTACTTTTAAAATTAATATATTTTAATTGAACTAAACAGCAACTTAAAAGGTATACATATTTCAACTGAAATTACGATTAAATATATTCTGCAGTAAAATATATTTTACTTCAACCATATTTCAAAGACAAGATGATTATGAAATCACATATAAAGATGTTCTTAAAGTGCATGAAGTACAACTCATTGTATTCAGTGTAAATTTAAACTATACTATATTTTAATTTATTTGTAAATAACCTTCAAGTTTCTGAAAACAGTACACTGTAAAAACTATTGTGATTTTAACAGCAAAAAACTGTTAAAATGCTACACTAAAAACCTGTTAAACGGTTAACGGTAAATTCCCCTAATATATTTGGTGAAAAACTGTAGTAGACATTTCAGACAATTTTACGGTGAAATACCATTTTTGACAGTGAAAAAGAATGTAAAATTTACAGGGAAAAAAAATTTTAATTGACATTCCCAGAATTCCCTGCGTTGCATTTTCTTTGAAATAACCATGTTTCTTCTTAGTTTTTTGTCAGTTATGTTTATTAGGGTCATATGTTACATCTAATATTGTTAAATAGTTCACCCAAAAATGAAAATTCTGTCATTAATTACTCACCCACATGTTGTTCCAAACCTGTAAAACCTTTGTTTCGTCTTCGGAACACGAATTAAGATTAGTTTGATGAAATCCAAGAGCTTTCTGACCTTGCATAGAAAGCAATGCAACTAAGATGTTCAAGGCCCAGAAAGGTAGCAAGGACATCATTAAAATAGTTTATGTGGCATCAGTGGTTCAACCATTCTTTATAAAGCTACGAGAATATTTTTTTATCAAAAATATCGTAATTTGTGTTCCAAAGATGACATGAGCATTAGTAATTAATGTCAAAATTTTCATCTTTGGGTGAAATATCCCTTTAAGTATATTGCATTAAAGCATTTTGTTTCCATAATAAGTATTCATACTTTCGATAACTTATCTGTGGATGACCACACGATTCAGTTATGTCATTTAGAAAAGTGAAATTGAATAAACAAAATTATTTGTAATACGTGAAGTTGTAAACACAATCACTCATGGTTAGATAACCACTACTGTGTTTACCACTGTTTTTGTTTCTTGAGCAGAAAAGTCAACTTAGATAAGAGAGATTAACACACGCTAGCGCTGACCGTGAGAAGCGCAATCTCACCTCACCTTCCGCACATTTCACACAAGACTCCCGAGAGACAGAAATCCTGACAGCTCTATATAAACAGGCATTCCTCTGAAGATTAACTGGACCATTGCTGAGCAGTTTCATCCTCTCCGGACTCTCCAGCCCTGTTTATTACTCTTTCAGAGTCTGTTTCATTTCAGCACTTTCGCAATAATTCTGCAGGTTAGCACTTCCACCTCTGCTGAGACAATAACAGCGCAGAAATTAAATATTAATGCGAGTGGCCCTTCCGGCCTATCCACGAGCATTAATCTCAGATCTTTCCCCTTCAGAGGCACGAGGCCTCGGACACTTTTATGGAGCCATGAGAGACCCTATCTCAGCTCGCTTTAGAAATCTAGACATCTGAAGCGTTTCTGAGACTGCCTACAGCAGCCCGAGAAAGAAAAGTTCACCGCTAGCCGCTTTCCACAACCTAGCATCCGTCATCCGAGCGCTTAGCCTAGTCAATCTTAGTTCCCAAGGGCTTTGAAGACAAAGTATCTGCTCTTATGTCTGCATGACCTTCTGGACCTCAATAAGTGTTGGTTAAACCCTCATCATTGAGAGACACCAGTCCCTTCAGCCTCCCGTGTCTCCATAATGCCTAATGAACGTGTGTTGGACATGTCTTTCGTCTCACGGGGCACACCGAGAGTAGCATTCGCTGCCTCCAAGTCCTATATTTCTCCCAGGAATAGCACAATCACCTGCCAAGGACACTCAAGCTTTCTTGTGGAGGTTGTAAATATGGTTTAGACAAGCTGGCACGTACAGGAATCATCCCAGCCAATCAGGGCGCTGTAATCTGCCTTTTTAATTAGATGTTCTGAAATGAAATGCATTATAAAAAATCCTACAATGACATTTAAGACCTTACATAAGAAAGTTATTTGGCATCCCAACCCTCATGAGAGGCTATTGTGATTAGCGAGTGTTTTAATTCACATTGGAGAGTGCTAATGCACGCTTTCAAACCGCCTCGATTCATCAGAGACGTTATTTTCATGAAGCTCATTTAATGGTTTGGGCGGAAGGGAGTTTAAGGGAATCTAAGGCCCTGAACAGCTTAATCAGACCCACATAGAAAGCTAACGCTTCACAATTGTTCACAATTGACCCAGTGCTTCTATTCCGGTCTCTACAGAATCCAAGTTTCTCAAAGGCCATTTCTGAGGATTGACACTATTAACTAAGCTAAATATATTTTCATTAGCGCGGTACGTTTTGCTTTTTTCATGTTTTTTTTTTAATATATATATATATATATATATATCATTTTCTCAGTTACCTGTATCTGTTTTGTTCATAATGTTCCAGGTTTCCGTTTTAATTAATCTCATTCACCTTTTTATTCTTATATTGTTAAACCAAAGTCAAGTTCAAGGTAAGTGCTGTACTCATCAGCCATCTTCAACAACTCACCAAATATTTTCTGATGAATATATTACCGTTTTTGACATACTTTATAGTACTACACAAACTAATATTTTAGTTTCATTAGAAAGACATTTTTACAAATCAACATAATATTCATTAACAATAAAACAATATAATGCTCATCACCAAGTTTTCAGGTCAGTTATAGTGTTTGTAAAAAAATAAGGGCTTAATTGTATTAAATGTGCAAACAAGTATAACCTGTATTTGCTGATAACAGAATATGATCTAAAAACAACACTGATAGTATCAAAAAAAAACAAGAAACAAAAAACCTTTAAAATACATTTTAAATCATTATGCTTTAAAAACTTTTTGTTGCGCTTTAAATACATTTTTTTTTTTTATGTGTTGACTAACATACTAAAGCACATGTAAAGTACGCGGTTATAAATTTGATTATAATAGTGTTGTGTGTTATTCAATGCTTGTTTTACATTTATACAAGTTTCATTACATGAAAGTATATTTTAGTTTACCATAAATGCTCTCAGTGCATCATCTGTCAGTGTTCTTTACCATATTTCAGAGACATCAGAAGTAATTATTAAATTACATACATTATAAGGAACTACCTGCACAGTAAGAAATAAATTAATTAAATTAAATACAGTAGTTGTAAATTAAAGATTATATTTCAGTCTTTCTAGTTTTTTTCTTAAAAAAAAATAAAATAAAAATCTTGTTCAATTCAGAGTGTTTCTTTATTTGTAATTTTTATTAACAATTCTACAAAAGAAATCCTAGACCAGTTTTTCCCAGTGTAAGTGGGGCATAAAACACTCTAATTTTAGCTAATTGTACATTTACTATACAGTAAATTTAATAGTAAAATTCTATGATCATTTACTGGCCCTTACACTGTTTTAAACTGTTCTGGTTAGCATTGGATTTCATCTTCATTAGAAATAAAGTCATACAGGTTTGGAGTGACTGTGAATAAATAATGACATAATTGTAATTCCTGAGTGAACTATCCCTTTAGGTATATTGCTTTAAATTATTCTCTAAATACTCTTTTTAAAAATATGCTAAAGCGTATTTTTCTCAAGGTTGAATACTGACAGAATATCATCAATGTAGTTCTCATTTTTAAAGCTTAATGTGATTTAAATGCTTTAGCTTAAGAGTAGCTTTTAGCTCGACAAGCAATTTTGAAGTTATTTCTAATTATTAAAAAACACTGCACTTGCAGTCAGGCTACTGCTTGGTATAGTACATTAGCACCACATAAACCCCGCACTGAAACAAAAGCACAGAGGAGGATATATGTGTGTGTGTGCACTAACAATGATGTCTCATCACAGTTTAATCAATGTCTAATCACCATGACTGTGACTCCCATCTCAATGCTTTAAATGACTTTCATTCTAGTTTTCATTCAAGTGTCCTGTTCTTTATCCTCTTCACATTATGTAATCAAATGACCACAAAGAAACCTGTACACTATGAAATAAAGTGAAGTAAAAGTCCACCAATGGTCTTCTAGAGTGGGCAGTCAGAGAAAAGCCGTGCTTTATCACCACTCTCTGCCCTGACACAGGTCTTGAAGAACCAGTGTGACTGTATGACTGATGGCCTTATGAAACATGAAGGTGTTGTGTCAATAAACACAGTTCCGCTACATCCATCAAGCTGCTCTGACAGGAATGTGCAAATTTTATTGCTTGTGCCCTGCATTTCATTTACTTTTCACTAGTGCCATTTCTGTAGTGCGGCTTTCACTGCGGGACTCCTTCTACAGTGAGGCACAATCTGGAGTGTTTTAAGTTAATAGATAACATATCCCAGATTTCAGAGTTGAAGGAATGATGTTTATTGCTGTTTTTGTTTCTATTAAGTATTTCAGTACCATGCTCAGCTACTATAGCTGTTTTACAGTTAAATCAGGATTTCTGTCAGCTTATTTTTGAAAGTCAGTTTCTGTATAGCCAACATTTTCACTATAAGTAAAGCTTTAAGGAATCAGTGACCAAAAAAGGAAACACAACAACAACAAAAATTAAACATTTAGTTTAAATCGCATGACAAGTTATAAAGTGGCACTCTTTCTATGTTGGTTGAACATATTTATTTCCAAGTTTAATTTTAGTGACTTGAAAAATGATCATGTGATGTAACTATCATGGAAAAAGTAATTAAACATTTTCTTACACCTAATTATTATTCTCAAAACCACTCTTAATGCTTAAAAAGATTCATAAATATTACTAAAATGATAAACAATACTTCACTGCCTTCTATAAAACAGTATGCCACTAATTTAACTAGGTTTTCTATTTATCTATTTATTTATTTGTTTGTCTGTTTTTTTGATTTTCCCTCATAAGGACATTTGTTCCACCTTGACATTTTTGCCTATATGATTGATCCAAATTGAGAAATTAGACAAATACAAATTTCATGTTATTGACACAAAATGCATGCATATGTCCAGGGCATATTGTCACAATCAAACCTGATATTAAACAGCCTAGGATTTTTAGCAAAATTTAAGCAAAAAAAAAATATTACAAAACACATAATTGATAGGAAATAAAAAGTTGCATTAAAAAATATAAAACCATTGAGTAAACACATTTGTGTTACTGATTTTTTGACTCCTATACTTGCTGTGACAGTTAGCCCCCATCCTTTTTGATGATTATCAAAAATAAAGAACGCTTACATAAAAAGTCTCAGCCACCTGAGATCATGTGATTTGCATTCACAATGGCTCTTACAAGTCTAAAAGCAATTTCAAGTCCTAATTTCCATCAGGGGCCAGGTTCGTAAATCTTCCCAGAATTACACAACACACTCCCAACTCCCTGAGGGAACTCGGGCTTAGTATCTTTATAATGCTGCTTTAAAATTGGTTTGTCCAAATGTGCAAGACTGGGAGATTTACAAGTATGCCATGCATATAAAATGCACAGTGGGGATGGAGGAACAAACCACCATGCATTTCTAATAAAGGGCAAACACCATGATAGAGCCGGATTTTAAACAGCATCCTTTCTATCCCATGGACAACATTACAGCACAACTACACTGCTCTGTGTTCCACTGTAGAGTGAAACCAGATTTCTTCCCTGAGTAAAAGAAATTTCAATTAGTGTGCATTTTCTTTCTATTTTTGTAAAAGGTATGTGCTTCTGAGATAAAGTTTAAAGCACAAACTAAAGACACATGTGAGAGACATACAGTATAAAGTCACAATTGTCATAACCATAGTTTCAGTAGCAAGAAAAAGTCACATTGTGAAATTTAAGTGCAATTCAGAGAAGCATAGTCAATATTACAATAGTCGAAATTACAAGAAATAAAGTCACAACTGTGAGATTTAAAAACACATTGTGAAATATAAAGTCACAATAATGATAAACTAAATTGCAATTAATGGCAATAAAGTCAAAATTACAAGAAATAAAGTTGCACTTTTGAGGTAAAAAGAACGTTTTAAGATTTTAAATCAAATTGTGAGATATAAAGTCATAGTGAAAAACAAGGTCACAATAACAAGAAATAAAGTCAAAATTACAAGAAATAAGGGAACAAAATATGAGATACTGATATAAAGGGGCAATTCCGAGAAGCACAGTCAACATTTTAATAGTCAAAATTACAAGAAATAAAGTCACAAATGTGAGATTTTAAACCACATTGTGAAAAATAAAGTCACAATAACATTAAACTAAATTGCAATTAATGGAAATAAAGTCAAAATTACAAGAAATAAAGTTGCACTTCTGAGGTAAAAAGAACATTTTCAGATTTTAAGTCAAATTGTGAGATGTAAAGTCATAGCGAAAAATAAGGTCACAATAACAAGAAATAAAGTCAAAATTACAAGAAATAAAGTTGCAGTTGTGAGATAAAATCATGTGAAATATAGAGACACAATGGGAAGACATAAATCCACAATTATAAGAAATCAAGGAGCAAATTGTGAGGTATAAATTTGGAATAATGATAAACTAAATTAACAGAATTAACAGAAAAAGTCAAAATTACAAGAAATAAGAGAGAACATTTAGAGATAAAGTCACAATTATGAGAGATGAAATTACAAGAGTCACAACTGGGAGAGGTAAAAGCCACAATAATGAGAAACGAGTCAAAATTACAAGAAATAAAATCTACAAGAAATTGCAATTGTGAGATAAAAAGAGCACTGTGAGATTTTAAGTCAAATTATGACACATAAAATTAAAATTCGAGAACCACAGTTGC
>SCHK01308764.1:0-10617 GCA_004124795.1 Poropuntius huangchuchieni
GATCAAACATCAAACCAGAGTTCCACCGAAACTGAAATCAAGAAAAGCTATCAGCCGAGAGAAGGTAGAGAAGAAACACCCGACTGTTAAACAGAAACTTTCTAAATGGACTCTGTGACCGCTAAACAAGTTTTGACCATATTAAGGTTATTGGAGAATAACATAAACTTTCTGTTTTGTAGCAAGAGGAAGAATATGATTCATGAAATGTGCGTCAAGGGAAAATAAAGCAGTGTTAAGAATTAAATGAAATGCTCTTGGGACCAGAGCTATTTCACTAACAACTGAGTCTTATTATTGCTTTTGCTTCTGTGCATTATGTACAAATATTGTTAGTACCACTTGTGGCTCATAATTAAGTTTTACTAGAACCGAACTAGCCTTCTCTCTCTGTAATCCACTTTTGAATATGCAAAAGGGATTTCATTGTCCACGAAAATGTCTCCATCCCCAAACATTTCTGCTCAGCTGCTTTCCAATGCATTCTGTGACTTTCACATGACAGTGACATATTCCCTTGACAATTTATCTAGTGCATTGCTGTGATTTAGTTAGAATAACATATATTCACTATTAACTAAGAGTTTTCCCATCAGTAAACTGCTATTTTGCTGCTCATTACTAGTTAGTAAATTATTTGTTGAGTTAAGGTATGAGGTAGGATTAAGGGACTTAAAATTTGGTCATGCAGATTAAGCCATTAATATGTGCTTTATAAGTATTAATAAACAGCCAATAGTCTGTTTAATAAACAGCCAACTAGTTAATAGTGAAAACTGGTCCCTAATCTAAAGTGATACCTTACTTAGAAATAGTGCTATCAAATGAATAACCATGATTAATCGCATCCAAAATAAAAGTTTTTGTTCATATAGTATGTGTGTGCTGTGTATATTTATTATGTATACATAAATACACAACCATGCATGTATATTTAAGAAAAAAAAAAAGTTACGTTTATATATTAAATTTATTTAAATATAAATTATTTGAATATATATATATATATATACATATATGTAAAATATTTTCAAAATATATACTGTATGTGTCACGGCTGTGTCAAAGGCAGGCATACGAAGACGAGGGTAAAGATTAATTGAAGTAGTTTAATGGAATCCAAACAAGAAGGAGACACACACCAAATCAAACTCAAAACCAGACAAAGACAAATTGAAAGGACTAGGGCTTTTAAACACAGGATAATTGGATAATGGACGAGACACACCTGGAACATAATCAAGGACAGACAGAAACTGGGTCACGGAGCACATGGGGATCAAAACACAACAAGACCAGTCCAGGGACATGACATTACTCCCCTCCTCCCAAACGGTGCGTCCTCGCGACGGGAAGCAGAAGACGAGAACTTGGGAGGTGGCTCAGGAGGAGGACGGACGTCCGAGAGGAGGCTGACAAACAGGGACCAGGGAGGTGACAATGGAGGGAGGAGCCAAGGAAGAGACAGGAGGGACCCGGAGCAGGAGGAGGAGCCAGGCGGCACTTTGAATTACCATTTTGTATGAAATGTGCCATATAAACTTGCCTTGCCTTGCCTTACTAAATTTGTTATTTGAGGTGTACCTGCAAATACACAAAAAATAAAGTCCAGTCCCAGAGATAATAGATGAAATAGCAGCCACAGAGTGATTTACTAATCCTAAAAGTAATTTCAGAAATGGCAACTAGTAAATTAGCAAATTCAAAAACTGAAAAGCATGTATTGTCGTGATTCACACTGTGGCCCAAGCTGTTTTTGTGACAAAACAGACTTGAAGATCTTTTCTTGTGAAAAATGTATTCAAAATTATATTTAGAAAAGGAAACTATAACTATATGACTACATATTATTGTCATATTGACTCTAAATACACATTGTATAACATTTTTGTTTATAAATTACTTTGTTCATCTTCAGAACACAAATTAAGATATTGTTGATGAAATCTGAGAGCTTTCTGACATTGAATAGAGAGCAATGCAACTGAAATGTTCCCAGACAGTATGTTGAAGTCATGAACTGCTACCCTGACATTCTCCTGTATAATGTCTTGATACAGTTCATAATTTATGGGTGTCAGTGATTACAAAGTGTTCAGACCCTGAGGCAGTGAAGCAGAATTAAACCTTTATACTCCTCTACAATGATTCACAATTGTTTTAGATCTTTAGTCAGATTATGTTAGTCTGTAACTGTGACTTCAAGATCATAACATTTTATGAGTAAACAGTGCAGAAATTTGGGCATTTTCAAAGGGTTCACAAACTCATTTTTGCCACAATAATTTAAACACTATTCTAAATAAAATAAATAAAATGGAGTTTAGTGAGAGCTGGAAGTGGCTAAAATTGGGTAGATTTATCACACACAAAAAGCAATTATTCTTAGTGAATAATTGGATATAATTCAACTGTGCAAGCAATTAGTATCCTTTATTTGGGATCTTAGCAATTCAAGCTGTAGTTGCTTAGCTGGTGATAAGTATCAGCCACACTTTGTAGTTCAGAGGACATGTGTCTAAACAAACTTCCTAGTTTCTGTCTCCAGTTCATTTTGTAATTTGGTTCAGGTGTGTCTAGTCATTAGTCCCTTAATTGTCTGTGTATTTCAGGTCTTGTTCATTCAGTTAGTGTTTGTCGGGTCTCCTAGTCTTGTTTTCTCTTTGTGTTTTTGTTTCCATTGTGTTCCCCCATGGATCCCCTCATCTGGGCTGAATTCCTCCTCCTCCTGCTGGAGCAGGGGGACAGATCTCTCGAGGACCATACCATACTGTTCCTGATGCTAGCTAACACCACCTACCTAAACGACACGGTCTGCATTTGTGGAGTGGACTCTGGCGAGAAACGGATCGCCATTTACCATCTGCCCCATGGATGATCTCACCGGATCCACTCCCGACCCAGTGCCCAGTCCACCAACTCCCCATGGTGCAGAGCATCAGCCCGAGCCCACCGATGACGGAGAGCCTATTCCTGCTGCAATCAACAAGCCAGCGCAAAGCCGAGCAACTGAGTGGAGGATCGCCCCGGAAGTTGATCCCAACCTGTCAGACCAGGTGTGAGAGTCGGCGACAGTGCCCGCAATGAGGGAACAAGCCGTGGATGGTAAGAGCGCTGAGTGGAGCTCCGCCCCTTGCTCCATGGCTGAGGGTGAGCTGATTATACAGCTGGGACTGGTGGACCTCCAGGGGGACCTGATTGATTGGGAAACGGATCTAGAGGCCGACTTTCCCCTTTCCTCTCTCCTTCATCCTGGGTGGTCCTGTCCAGCCCTCCTTTGTCTCTGGTCCCCATGTCCAGCCCAGAGGGTGCTCCTGATACTCCAGTGCCTGCTCCTCGAAAGTACCCTCCAATGCCCGCTTCTCCAGAGCGCCCTCCAGAGCCCGCTCCTCCAGAGCATCATCCTGTTCCCTGGTTCAGCCCAGAGGAGGCTCCCGATCCTGAGTTTAACCCTGCAAGCCCGGAGGCTTACAAATGCCCGCTCTCCCACCCTTTCCTGCCTCCTCCTCTGCTGTCTGCTGTCAGCCCCTCTGCTCGCCCTCAGCCCAACATCAATGTGGTGCGAGCTCCGCAGGTCTGCCATTGTCGCCGTGGCTGGAGTATCCTTCACTTCCGCCGCCAGCCTCCAAGGCCAGGACTCCGCCTCGGTCCGTAGATCCAACTTTGGCTCCTAGCTCCCTCGCCTTCACCGTCACCCATCGATCCACCAGCTCCACTGGGCTCCCTCGTCCCTCCGGCACCCCCTTGGTCAGGCATCAACCCGCCAAAGCCTCTGGACTCCTCTCCTCTGGCTGCACCTCGTCGCTCTGTCCCACCGGCTCCATTGAGCTCCTTCCTCCCACCAGCTCCACCTTGGTCCTCAGTCGCTCTGGCTGCATCGCGGATCTCCACCTCCGCCTCAGTCACCAGAGCCCTTGGCTCCACCTTGGCCCCCCGAATCCTCGGCATCCCCCTGGCTCGTTGGCTCTCCGTCTCCACCTCGGGCTCCTCCACCACCTGCTCCGCTGCTGTTGATCAGCCCCCTGGAGTCAGTGGCCATTCCTCCTTTATGGCTTCTCCCTCTGTCGGCTCCAACGTGGGTCGACGTTATGGCTGTGGCCTGGGTCCAGCTGGGCTCCTCCTTCTCTGTGTCCCTCCTGTCTTCTCCCTGGCTCCTCCCTCCTGGGTGTCCGTCCTCCTCCAGAGCCTCCTCCTAAGCTCCCACCCGTCCCTTCTCAGTTGTTTCTACGGCGCCTTCCGGGAGGGGGGCAAAATGTCAGGATCATGGACTGTCTTGTGTGTGTTTTTGCTCCCCATGTGCTCCATGACCCAGTTTCTGTCTCCCATTAATTTTTTTATTTGGTTCAGGTGTGTCTAGTCATTAGTCTCTTAATTTTCTGTGTATTTAAGGTCTTGTCCATTCAGTTAGTGTTTGTCGGGTCTCAAATGTCAATTGTGCTACATGTGTGTTCCTGTCAGCTCTGTGTACCCCGTCTTGGAAGGATTAAAGGACTGTTACTCGTATTTTCTCCTAGTCTCCTCGTTCCTCGCTCTGCTCCATAGGGTATCGTGACACTACACATGAGATCTAAAGGATTGAGATGGACCCACACCGCAGGACTAACTTCAGCTGTTTGTAAGCGTGGAATGAGAAAAGCTCATGCTGTTATTTTAAGCTACGCCTTCAGCGATCAACCAAATCCCATTGGGTGTTTATCAGTCAGTGATGAACCAAATCCCATCAGTGCCCCATCCTCATAGCAAAGCAGTGCTAGAGAAAGCTTTAACTACAATTATATATACTTCATGTTCTGTAATTATATAATAAAAGTTTATTTTCTTACTTGTTCTGTTTTCTTATAATTCATATAATCACAGCTTCAGTTAAAAATTATGACTCGATAACAATGTCCAAAACACACATGCATGTAATACACTGATTCAGAAAGCAGAGTGACAGGTGCTCCACAGACTTTGGAAAAAGGATTTTCTGTGGACTTAGCTAATAGTTTTGTCTGGGAATTGTAAGCACTAAACATTTGATAGGCACATCAATTCTTGCAAAATCTAGATTTTCAGGACTTTTCAGTAATGAATTTGATGATCTCACAACTCAGTCAATAGAGTGCTGACATATTAATAATTTATAAAGTATGTCTGCTCATTTAAACAGCACTCTCATATTGTATATGTGTTGTCACATGGACTCCCAGTCCACTTGTGCTGACAAAATGCCAAGGTGACAAAGACATTGGCTGACAGCTGGGAGAGACATCAAGTGTGTGTCTGTGTGTCATCAGTTCACCATACACACACATTGTGTATAATAGATGATCTAACCAACATATTTACATCAGTGCATCCATGTGGTTATTAAAATTCCTGCACACACAAATAACCTTAAAATTCTCACAAGCTGCCTGAGAAATCCTCCATAATAGATATCCATAGATATAAATACTTTTGAGCCCAAGTTTGTGGATGTGTGTGTGTGTGTGTGGTTTACACTATGGTTCAGGGGCCACAGTGTACATGATAGTGAATGTATTGTGCCACAGCCGATCCTTTCTATGGATATAACATCAAACTTTACCCTACATTAAATCCAGAAAGAGAAATGGGGGAAAGAGGGAGGAGAGAAGCAGTGAAGCAGATAAAGACAGACACAGATAAATGAAAGAGCGTGAGAAAGAGAGAGAGAGAGTATGGAAATCACTTGTGTTCTCACTGTATAGAACTGACATCAAAGCAAAATGACAGGTACGGTTGCACAGAGCAGCGAACGCCCTGGGTGAAATCTGACACACAAATCTCATTTCGCACCCCACTCTGTCCATCTCTCTCGGATTCATTCGTATGTCTGCTAGAGGCACACATTCAGAGCATGCTAAATATTATAGTCCCTTTCCTTGTTAATGCAAACCCCACCACCAACAGCCGTTAGACATCTTTAGAGATCATTACTTCAGCAGCTTTACCTTCAGTTGATCAAAGCACAGGCCAGTTCACACATGATGAGTGATGTGCTCTGTGTTCAAAAGAGGATACTAGATTACTGCATACTGTGCAGTATGCACTGCACACAATTTTTAAAACAATGTAAGTGAAACAGCAGTATTTTATGTATTTTCAAACATTAGTTGATTTGTTGTGACAAGCTTATCAAGCTGCATGTTGAGAGGTGTCCAGTTATTATCTTGGAAACATAAGATGATGATGATGATGATGATGATTGCTATTATTTAAAAAAATATTTTAAATAATAATTATTTGCCAGTTAAAAAAAGAGAAAGAGGTGATAAAATTTCCAGCTGTTATTGCTAACAGGTCCTTTGTCACACTGGAAATGGAAGATCAAATTGAACGTATTGCATTGTGGGATACACTGTTACATTTTTAAATAATACAGTAAGTCATCTGGGTATTCTATGCTTTATATTGCCTTTCCATGTTAATGCAAACCCAACCACCAACAGCCGTTAGACATCTCTAGAGATCATTTCTTCTGCAGCTTTACCTTCAATCGATCAAAGCACAGGCCAGTTCTCACATGATGAGCACAGTATACATATGCAATGAAAAAATAGCTACAGTAGTATGTGGTCTCTAGCTCAGGTCTGTACTTTAAATTAAGTCTAGAGGATTAGGTTTAAAATTTATTTCCAGAGTCCACTTTAGACATTTCACCTACTATAAGTAAAATTGCAGCTACATGGACTTTTTGATTAGGGTTAGGGTTAGTAGAATAAGTTGACATGTATTTGGCAGACAACAGATATTAAGAAACTAATACTCTAATGACTGTGCCTTGACATGTAGCTGCAAAATTGGTGGACTTATAGTTGGTAGAATGTCTTAAGTGGACTATTGAAATAAAGTGTAACCAAATCCCCTAGACTTACATTTAGAGTAGCCAACCCAAGAAACTAACCCTAAACCAAATCTTGACCTATACTTCCTATAGTGCATTTTGTTCATAAATATTACTCTGTGCTTACGTTGTAATTACACTGTAACCAGCACCACAAATTATCCTGCTGATCTAAAAGTAAATAATGGTCAAGAGAAGATGCACAGGAAGTAAAAGAAATGATGACAGCGTGTCTGTGGATACCCACACTTCACAGCCAGAAGGAATCAATAGATACAAGGACTCTCTGTAATGGTTTGAAGAGAGCTCTGCAGGGAGACATACGAGGAACTGGCTTTTGAACATGATAATTTAACATAAATCAATCCTTTCTCCTATGACTGGAAAAACAACAACAACAAAAAAAAAATGCAAAAAGTTAACATGCATCATACAGTTATCATGGTGCTCACGTAGGAAATGCAATTTTGAGTCTGCCTTGGGCCATTTCCCCATCCAGTTCCCCCTCCAGCTCTTATCAATTCTGTCCTTTCTTAGCTATCAATAAATAGTGTCCACGCTGTCCCTGCTGTTTTAGTAAGAAAGATTTTTACTGTTAAGCTCATCATTAAAAAAAAAAGAACCCCAATATTTCATACAATAGTTAACAATAGGATATTTTATAGTATACAATAGCTCTGTGTAATGAATAACAGATCATTTAATATATTAATTAAACATCTTCCTCTCTATTGTAGTGTATCACTGATGCAAACCTCAATCACTCTCACAAACCTCTATATCTGAATCCAGGAAAACCTGAATACTGAACATGCCATGAATGTGATTTAAGAGCTAGGACAAAAGGGGCAATTATCACTGAATAACAATTTACGTCTTTATTTGTGTTTGTTCCTCACACAAAGCTCCTCATATGACTTCAGAAGATGTGGAATACAATGTTTCCGTTGTATGGATTACTTTTATCATGTTTTCACACTGGCTCTGTGAGGCATGAAAGAAGTCAAATGGTTTAGAAAAACATTTTAGATTTTTAAACACCAAACGGCTAAACCCAATACAAAGGTAAACATTATCAGCCCCTTAAAACTTACCTTTATTAGAATTATAAAAGCTTAACCCTAAAAACAGACCACATATTATCAAGTAATGCTTTATGATCATAATGCCAAGCTCAGAAATTAATGATCTGTAGATGACGCACATCTGAGATCAGTGTAATTAAGGCGAAAAGCATCAAGGCAGTGCTGTCCTCTGAGAGTCGGAGCAAAGAGTTACTTTATGTGTCTTTATGAATGTGTACTTTTTCAAATCAGTCTTCTGTTATAGTCTATAATTTTACTTTTTGTTTCACAAGCTCTTAAAGCCGCAGTGCTTAAAACACTTTATTTTGACAGCCATGTATAGACACTCTGTGAGCTCACAGGACATTTGGAGGGGCTTGCTGGAGGTATTTATAGCCAGACTTTACATTTTCCCGTCACTAGAATGGGTGGACCATCAAAACATGTGACAGCACACAGTGTAACTCAGGGTTTCCCAACCCCGCTTAAACTCTTCCTAATCAAACACACCTGATTCATTTCATTAGTAGAGGCTCCAAGGCCTGGAATGGATGGGTTAGTTAAGAGAGACCTCCAAAATGTGTTCTGCTGAAGAGGTTAGGAAACACTGGTGTAACTGACCACCACATGTTTGTTACATAATTCATCTGATCTGTTCCGTAACAGATGAAATCTGGACATGAATGAACAAATAACACATATTCATAATGTTCACTTTCATTAAAAAAATAAAATAAAAATGTAATAAACTATAACTAATAAACTAGCATTGGTTTATTGGATCACAAAAAAAAAAAAAACACACAATGCAAAGCAATGTACAAGTTTATCATGTTGATAAAAACCATACAACCCGTGAAAGAGGTTTACTTTCTTGCTTTTTTTTTCTTTTTTCCATTTTGAAAATGATTGTGAAAAATTATATATATATAAAAAAATAAGTAAATATATATATATATCATATAAAACAAGAACATACAAAACAGACATTAAACCGACAAGCGTGACAGCACATGGAACAGTGATAAAACTGTAACTGCTATTCTTACCTTATAAAGAGACTTTGGTGGTGGTCCTTATGTCCGATGCCAGTTTATGGAAAAATCTGAAGTCTGTGAGCCATCAGCCTTGAACAAACAAGTTAGTTTAGGAGGGAAAGAAAACAGGAGAGGATGAGGAGAGAGGAAGAGGTCGAGAAGTCATTGTGCGGGAGCTAACGCTACCTCTGCTGCTGCTGAAGCATACTGAGAGACACAAATCACAGCGGTGCTATGAAAGATTCACTCTCTCGCTCTCTCCTGCTCTCCCCTCCCTCTTTCTGCTCCTACCCTTCCCTCTCTCTCCTCCTGTTCTTGTAACTAACACTGCTCTTTGTGTGTGACTGTCTGTAATTGTCACATGTCTAATTCCTCTCATTCACATCTTCTCTGTCAGTCTACTATAGGGCTTGCATGACTGCTTGTTTTTTTTGTTTTTTTTATAGATGATTGCTCAGAGAAGTAGATGACTACATGGTAGATCTGTGTTTACTCATTTGTAAATTAGCCACAGTACGATATGCAGCTTCAGCGGTCTTTGCCACTTCTGTGAGGCACTGTGTTGAGAGCATGTGAGTGGAGAAAAACATCCACACCACTGAGATGATATACGCTTGAGAAATCAAAGCGTGGATATTTCCATTATCTGTGTCCTCACTTATAGCTTCTGTCAGCCTCTGGGTGACACTTGATTATTATTTTCTGAGTGGTTTGCAAGAATTCTGGCTTCTGCGTGAACTCTCCAAATAAACTCATGCCCCCTTAGACGTCTCTCTCTTTCTACTGTATACACGTATATGTATAGGGTTCACTTTATTTTCACATATGTGACCCTGGAGCACAAAACCGGTCATAAGTAGCACATTTGTACCAATAGCCAACAATACATTGCATGGGTCAAAATTATTGATTTTTTTATGCCAAAAATTATTAGCATATTAAGTAAAGATCATGTTCCATGAAGATATTTTGTAAATGTGCGATATTAAATATATCAAAACCTAATTTTTGATTAGTAATATGCATTGCTAAGAACTTAATTTGCACCACCAGATTTTCAAATAGTTGTATCTCAGCTATATTGTCCTATCCTAACAAACCATACATCAATGTAAAGATTATTTATTCAGCTTTAAGATGATGTATAATTCTCGATTTCAAAAAAAAAAAAAAAAAAAATTCTGTGAATGGGTGAGACTTCCAGTTCATTAGCCACTGCAAACTGGTGTATTCATAATTAGGATAATAAATTAAAATAATATGGTAAGACACACCAGTTTGCAATATCAAGCAGCAAAAACAAGCTGTTTTGTATAGCTAAAAATAGCTGGATGGACAAGGCCAGACCCACAGAATTTACCGCTCTTACAGGAAAAATAACGTAGATACTTTTTGTTATTATTTTGTGTTATATTGTATTTTGAAAATATGTTGTTTTTTTCTATTATGTCTATTGTGTTTTTATATTAGAGTTTTCTAATATGTTTTAGCTTTCAGTTTTAGTTAGTTTAGTTCCTTAGCTAAACAAAAATGAGAAATGTTGCCTTAGCAACTAGCTGAATACAATAAGTTTTTATATTTTATTACATATATAGTTTTACAACATAAAAAAATAATGTTAATCATAATAATAATAATAATAAGGTTTTATTTATTTTTAATGTGA
>SCHK01308781.1:0-11216 GCA_004124795.1 Poropuntius huangchuchieni
TTTTTTTTTTCTTATTTTGTTATGTTTCTGTGTATTTTTTTAATTTTTATTTAAAAAATTTTTTTTGTCATTTCTGTAATTGACAACAAGTGTTGATGAATATAGATACAAGACGGTGTTTGTGTAATGGTGCTTTTTTTTCTCGTCTTAGTGTCAAGTAAGAATATATTTCTCTGACTGCATTATAGTGGATGTATCTCAAAATTATAATATTAATTTTCCTTACTTTTTTTTTGTGCTGGATAGCTCAACCCACAGTGAAATCTCATTGGTCTAAAATCCCACTCTGCATAACTGCGTAGTAAACATTTTAAATATGTTCTAATTTGTATTACTTCTTGCCTGATTTTTGTTTTCACTATTAAGCAAACAAGAAACTTGTCTCATCATGCCTGGTTAGGACATGTTTTAAGTGTTTTTTATTTTTTTGTTTTTGTGCCTTTCCTCTTTGTTGTTCATTATTGCCAAAGCTCTGGGTTTAGTGACCGCTTCAATAGGCCTTGAAACACCCACTCATACAAGCTTTGTTTCTGCTTTAAGGAAAAGCCTGTAAAAAAAAAAACTGATGAGACAAATGAGCTTAATTAGATTCAGATTGTGTCCAGACTTTCCAAATCTACTCATAAAAGCATCAGTCCACAGGTTGGCTTTTAAAACATTTCCTCGTAGACTTATTTAACGGCCGAACCAAAGGCCTTAGTGTGTCAAAGGTCAGCATCTAGCACTGTATTCAGGCCGTGTGCTGGTGTTTGTTTGTGCGTGTTTCTTTTCTAAATGTGTGCATGGCTCTCTGTGCACTCTGCTGAATTATGGACCTCTACAGGGTGTTTATTTTTGCCTTTAGCCGCTGCCATTGGTTTGTGGTCGGTCACAAGTTGTGTAGCTTGTCACTATAAATACACGTACTTTCCTCCGAGGGTGCAGAAAAGGCCGGCCGTCATAGGCCTTCCCACCCGACGGCGCGAGCAGGCCTGGGCTAGATGTGTGGGATACAGGGTGTGGGCCGCTAGTGTCGGGGGCGTCCGCAGCTGGAAGACCAGGCCTAGTATTTCATGGTCAAACTTGTTTTGCCCTGTGCCTCTCCTGCCTGGGGCATAATGAGTGGCTTCCACATTGCGGCTATAACCCAGGAAAGAGACTATTTCAGCCTGTTGTACACTCTTTAACCTTGCATGCATAGAGCTGTCTATTATCCATTTCTTTCATTTTATTTCTCTCTGTAGACTTTTATATGTAAGGATATGTAAAATAAGCTTAAGACACTGATTCCTCTGTCTGATCTCTGATTTCTCTCTCTTTTTAATTAAGAAAGATGAACTAATGAAGAATCTAGTCCGTCTTTCTAATTTCTCCATCTGGTGTCTTTCCGCCTGCTGTGTCTGATCTCTGTCCGATCCCTCTCTTTGATTTATCTGTCTGATCTGATTTCTCTCTTTAATGTCTATTTCTGGTCCCTCTTCAATTTATATGTCCAATCTTTGATTTGTAAATGTGATGTCTCTCTTTGATACCAGTCTGATGTCTCTGTCTGATCTCTCTCTGAGTTATCTGTCTGATCTTTGCGATTTATCTCTTTGATTTGACTCTTCTCTGTCTGATCTATGTCTTGAATTCTCTCTGCGATCTTTGTCTGATGTCTGATTTCTGATTTATCTATCTGATCTGATTTCTGTCTTTAAAGTCTCTATCTGATCCCACTCTTATTTATTTGTCTGATATCTCTTTGATATCAATCTGATATCTCCATCTGATCTATCTCTGAGTTATTTGTCTGATCTCTGTTATTATCTGTCTGATTTCTCTCTGTGTTGTCTCTATCTGATCTCTCTTTGATCTCGAACTCGACTCTGTCTGATCTATCGGTCTTGAATTCTCTCTTTGATCTTTGTCTGATGTCTGATCTATCTTTGATTTTATCTATCTGATCTGATTTCTATCTTTAATGTCTCTATCTGATCCCTCTCTTATTTAATGAGAAGAGATGTACCGTGTTTTACAGGTTGTTTTTGAAAGTCGGTGCTTGAAATTGATTTTATTGATAACTGCAGTGTTAATATTTTTTATTATAGGCCTATAATTCATTGTATAATAGACCTTTTTTAAAACATTTTAATTGAGGAGGAGTTAGCCTATTTGTTTTATCCTTGCAGCGTGTCAGTTATGTGGTAATATTGTGGGGCAAATTAATTGTTATTTTAATTTTATAATGAAAGTAACTTCATAATAAAAATAATAATAGGCCTAATAAAAATAAGAATGTAACAGGCCTGCATTAATTGGAAATGCCAAATACTCTTAATTTTACCAATAATTGATGTTTTTGACAATATCTCTGGCTATCGTCGATACGATATATGATCACAATTAAAGGAAAAAAGTAAATAACAGAGTACTTAGCAAGAATAATAGCAAAATTGTGATGAGTACAAAGACTTTGTTTTCTCTCTCTGCTGTCTAAAGCCTTTCTGTCTAATCTCGATTGTTTTAGTATTAGTAGTGTGATTGCACTTTTTCTTTATGATCTCTTTCTGTGATATCAATCTCTGATCTCTCGGTTTCTTTCTCTCCAGCTTATTCTCATAGTAAATGTGGGTCTTTATCTTCACAGGTGCTGTCGTTGTTACGTTCCTACCTGGCGGACACACACAGACCCCAGTCAGGAACTGAGCAGGACTGTGACCTTTCCAGTGCCCTTTTTCCACGGCTGTGGCTCGCCACAAGGTAGGTACTGTCATTCTGATACACTAACCACTGCTGTCATTATTTGCATATATATCAGCAAATATAATGTGCTTACGAGCATCATTTTGGTTAGGCATTTGCAAATAATATTATTTTACAAAATAAGTTCACACACCAGCTTTCTGGTTTGTAAAGTGAGCTCTCTATGTTCTGAGCTCCTGTTTCAAAGACTGCTCTCTGCTCGGTGACCCAGCACGCGGACAGCAGCGCTGCAGGACGAGTGACACGGCTGCGTGCCCTTTGACCCCTCTCACTCATCCATATGCTTTATAACAAACGCCCTAATGAGAGACAGAGAGAGAGAGAGAGAGAGACCGAGAGGAAGATTTTGGGAAAGTTAATGAAGACAGAACATGGCAGTGCATTCACAATGAAATATGCTACATTGTCCCATGACACATTTTATTCATTAAGTGGTGTCCCAGTAAGGGTATAATATATAATGTAAATTAAAATAAATAAAATAAAAACATACAAATAAAAGTTAATGAAAAAATGAATGTATTAATGAATGAATATATATATATATATATATATATATATATACATATATACATATAAAAAAAAAAAAAAAAAAAAAAAAAAAAAACAAACATAAAAAAAAAAAAAAAAAAAAAAATATAAAAAAATAAAAATATATATATATATATATATATATATATACATATACATACATACATACATAAAAAGTAGCAAAATAAAAAGGTCAAAAACACACAACCAAATTGCAACTTTAACTAAAATTAAAATGAAAATTTACTGCAAATGTGTATATAGTCTCTCAAGCATAATTAAATAACACTAGTCCTACATAATTAACAGAATTTGTTTTTCATTTATTATTCCAGTTTTATTGAAATTACTGACCTTTTAAGAGTACAGTCAAATAATGAGCCGAAGTAGATGAATGATATAGTTTCTGATTAATTCCTATTACTGGAATGGGAATGTCAAGTTGAGTGCTTTGCATTTTGGGATACTGTGCTCTTTTTATATATTATACTATTTTATCGAATGTAAAAGATAAACCAAGCATTCTATGGAAATAGAAAATGTTCATGATGTACAAAGTGTGCATACTGCATTCATAATAATAATACTATTGTAGTAGTATGTTATTCAAAACATATGCAATGAAGAGATTTAGGGAACATTAGAAAGATGGAAAAAAATCCAGAGGAATGAGAGAGAATCTAAAGGTGGAGGGATAAAGATGAAATGACAGAGGTCCCAAACATCTGACCAAATTTCCCCATAATGCTTAGCTTTGTAATTTGTTGAACTCTGAGTAATATTATGTGTTTAAAGAGCAACAAGAGTGACACAAAAAGATGAAGCCAGACATTCAAAGAGAGGGAGAGCGTTTGTGTTATTAATATCTCAGTGATGAAATACTGACGTCAGCCCTGAACACTGGCCCTCTTGTTCTCGCCCATGTCCATGAGCGTTTGCTGCGCTGTGGTCTCTCACACACACACACACACACACACACACACGTAATTGATTTACTCTTCCACATACCCACTTCTGTCTCTATCCACACACATCCACCCTCTCCCACAAATGTTACCCCTGCAGTTGGTCTGAGATACAGGGCCCAGAATTCTCTTTGTGCCCATGGGCAGCACATGTGATGCTTTATCCTCAGCATCCACAATCACAATTTTACTTCTCTCAACTGCAGAATGAAAAACAAAAAGTTACTCTGATAATACAGTGACCCAACAAGTGTTTTGACACAGATACCAAGTAAATAAATAATTAATTTCTGTAATTTTGCACAAGTAAAAATGCACAAAGCTCCTTGCAGCTATTAGATGAGATGCATGCTACAAGTGTTTGGTGAAGGGATAAAAACATGGACCTGGCAACCCATCTTTGACTATGAGTGATTCGTAGGAACAAATAGAACCTGTGTTAAATGCACTATTTGTTTTGTTTTTAATTGAGATTGCATTAATTTATTACATTAACTTTGACAGCCAATTATTGGCGCATCTCCAATAGTTTTATATAAATTGCACTGTATTTCTTCATTGTCTATTTTTTTTTTTCCTGTTCAAATTTCAATCAAACATCCCCCCGTTGTTGTTGTTTTTTTTCTTCACACTTTGTGTTTGCCACACTTGAAAAATAATATGTGTACTTTCTATGCAACTCATTGAGTAAATGCAATGAAATACTATGAAGTATATAATTATCATTAACATAATATCTCTGTTTCTCTCTCACACACACACACCAACTGACAGGCAGAATCCATGTCTGGTAACACGTGGTGCGTTTCTAGACCTGCTGGGCTGTCTTTGTGGTTGTCTTCCTGTTCCTGTATCAGGTAAGAGCTCAAAACACAGTCTGTAGTGAAATAAACACCAGTATTATGTGCTTGTTTCAGAATCTGTAACTTCCAGTCTAGGTATTATTCCAAGGAAGTATGGTGTCTGCTTTGAGTGTGTGTGTGTGTTATTTTGAGTGTGCTGGAGGCCTGTGGGTCTTTGATATAAGAAAAACTGTCTCTGACAGATGGTACAATTGTGCCCGTGTGACCCAGTTAAACGGGGCGGCCCCTGCATGTTTGCGGGCCCCATGTGTCGCACACATGTGGGCATGGTGGTGGTGTTTATCACTTTAAAACAAGCATATTCTTACAGTCCCACCCGCCTGCCATCACTTACATAACAAACGGTGGGTGCACACACACACACACACATTTGCTGTTCAGAGATTTATTTATACACTCTGCCCTGTACTCTCAGTCTTAACACCCTCTTAATCTCTGTCTACCTTTCCTTTCATTTCTCTTAACATAAATTTCCCTCGATCTATCTCAATATTTCACACTCTGTCTGGCTTTTTGCAATGTTTTCCTCCCTCAGTTTAAGGAATCACCCTAAATTAAAAGTGTCAGCAAACTTTGTTAAAGTCTGTCAAAGTCATATGACTTACTTTGTGCCGGGTAACACAAAAAAAAGATGTTAGGCCAAATGTCATACAAAAAAAGGGGATGATAAAAAGGGGCTGTCAAGTTAAAAATGACAAAGATTAAACTATAAAATATTATATTTATTCAGTATTCTATTCCTATATTTGAAGTTTTCTGAAGTCATATGACGTGCAAGAAATAATGCTATTTGTTATGTTGACATCAGACCAAATGTTGGACTTCAGAAGACTTGAAATACACCACACAAACATATGGACAATTTTATGGTGCTTTTTTGGCCCTTTTTGCAGCATGACTGACCCTGGTCAATGTTTGCTTTCATTGCATGGGAACATATTTCTATGAAACATGTCCTTATGTGTTACATAGAAGAAAGTAAGTCATATGGTTCTGGAGAAACATGAGGGTAAGTGAGTTATGGTAAAATATTTTATTTATTTATTGACTGATTGATTTGAAATTTTCTTTTAAAAACAGTCCTTTTCATGTCAAAGAATCTGAACATGTCCAGGTCACATTTTACACAAGAAAAAGGAATGGGTATTATATGTTGCATTAAGAAATTAAAATGAAGTCTTTAGAATATTTTGACATTTATTTTAATGTCAGGTAAGCAATGTAATGCAAATAAGTCATTTTAACTACTGTGAGGCAAGGAAATGTTTAGATAAAAAAAATGAATAAATAAATGAACAAAATGTATTATTGTAAGAGAGTCACCACTGAAACTAATGGGAGGTACAAAAAATTTTGCTAAACATAAACAACTTGGTTTAATAATTTATAATAAAATAAAAATAATAAAAATGTGACTAAAAAAAATAAATAAAATACATTTTATTAAATGATGTTTAAATAAAAAAGAATGAAATAATACAAATCTTAATGTTCTAAAACCGTCTTCATTTTCTTTAAGCAAAATATTTTGGTAATACTTTTTAAAAATATTTTATGCTATATGTAATTTTCATAATTTACTGTTGTTACATTTATACTACTTATAAGCAAACCAAACCCTAATTCTAACACCTAACCCAGCTGTAAACAAAGTAAATGTTGTTAATTAATATCACTCAGTACTTATTTGTCTAAATACACACTAGTACACCACAAAATAAAGTGTAACCAATATTTCTTTAGTTTTTCCCTGTTTTTATTTTAGGATGATATGTGTGTGATTCATCCTTCCATACTTTTTATTTCTTTTTCCTGTCTGTTTATATCTTTCTCACTCAGCCAGTCGCTCTCTCTTTCCTAAAGCACACTCTTCACAGGTGTGAGGTAGTAACCTCGGTGAAGAAATGAACATTTTAATTTGTCACTAACACTTGAAGTTGGTCAGAAGGGCCTTAACAATCTGCTTTTTCATTCGTCTTGGAACTATTAAGTAGGAGTTGAAATTTTCTGGGCAGTTCTTGCATGTATTCCTATTCTGATGTACTCCTCACTGGAACAGGACGTGTGTGTGTGTGTGTGTGTGTGTGAGTGTGACTGAGGCCGAGAGCTCTAAGTAGTTTGGCTCTGAGATTCTGAGCAGAGTTTGTGATGGTGTTTTTACTGGCGATGCTTTAGCTGGGCATGAGACGTACGGGTTTACGAGCCTGTGTGGATCAAACACTGTACCGCCTGAGAAATGCTCCCTTAACATACACCACCACACAAATTCTCTCACTTTCCCTCTCTGATGGCCATTCAAACCATCATTTTGGCACAAGCGGTACTGTATTCCCCATATTTCTCTCTCTCAGGTGAATAAATCGTGGATACGGCGCACACACACTCGGCAGTAGGTGGTTGGCAGCGTAGGGGTCGCCCACTGTGGGAAAGCGTTTGCATGCTCACATCTGCTCTGCACGTTCCTCCCTCGTCTGGGTTTTGTTTTTCACAGTTTGGGTAATGATGGCAGGGCATGATGTAAAATCCATGTGTGCATGCACGTTGCCGCATGTGTGTATCGGTGTGTGTTTACTACTGCAGTGAGTACAGACGGCCCACTGTTTCCCTGCACCATAAACTCTAGCTGAACACTTAGAAACAAAAAGATCGCACATGTACTTTAACTGCTAGCGTGTCGTAAAGGTGCTTGGGCCGAAATACTGTATTTCACAGAATTATTGAGTGTTCCGTCTTATATAAAGTGAGAAAGTGTTATGAATAACTAAAGGGATTCAAAATCACCTCATCGCTTACTAGGGCTGCGTTGCAAATATCAATTAGTTGATTTTCATTCATCTTCATTTTGATGTGGATTTTGAGATCAGTCTTTTAGCCTATTCTATTTGAAAAAAGCATTGAAAAGCTTTTTAGAAGAATCTCAGCTTTCCAATTATGGCAAAAAATCTAATTTGTATGATTTACTTAATTATTAGCTTTTCATTAAACTCATAAACCCCTTGCGGTTCCTTCACAAACTCAATTTGGGAAACCTTCCCTTTTTTTTTCTCATTTTTTGTATGTTTATATCAATATAGCACAAGATTATCCTATTTAAATCAGTGTGAAAAATGAGATTGCTCAAAAGTAATCTAAAAGTAATCTGATTATATTACCTAAATTGTGTAATATAATGGATTATGTTACTAATTACATTTTTTGTCAAGTAATCTACCCAGCTCTGTATATAAATACACACACGCACACACACACACACACACACACACACACACACACACACACACACATATATACACATATACATATACATGTGTACTCTGAAAAGTGTTATTCAAATGAATTTAAGTTTGTGTGATAAGCCGAAATTTCCATGAATATTCTTCAAAACATCTCATTTTGTGCTAAAGGGAAGATGTTAAAAGTGTGAGGGTGACTAAATGATGACAGTTTTCATTTTTGTGTTAAATATCCCTATAAATTTGTCTCTTTCTGCTGTTTTCATTTCTCTTTTTTCATTTCTCCTTTTTATTTTTATTTTTTTTTTGCTGAGAGGTTCAAAAGAAAACGGCCTCTCCAGGTTCTGAGTGTTTTGCCAGTGTTTGATTTCACTGCCCTGGGCTTTATTTTCTATTGCCAGTGACTGTAATATTGCTATTTTTATGAGAGAGCAAAATTTGGTCATTGAGACTTGGTGGTCGTGGCGTTGATGAAACCACAGCTTTCTCTGAGTCACGCTGGGACAACGGCTGTGTTTGTGTGTAACGCTCTGAACGTCTCGCTGGGCTGTTTAGGTTTTCATAAAGATTCCAGCACATCCCCAGAACTACTGTCTCCAAACTCACACACATGTTGTCTGCCACGGTCTGTCCTGCTGAGAAATGCCTTTCATTTCCGAGATTAATCGTTACCGTGCTCCTCCGTCTCTCCAGAGGGCCAGTGATATTAATAAATGCCATAGCGAATCATTCTTTCTCTCCACCGCACTCCCTGTTTACTCTCATTTCCTCTTTCTTCCCCTCTTCTGCGTTTCTGCCTCTGTGTATGTTGGAGGAAAACAGAGATAGAGAGAGTTTAAAAGAGACATAAATCAGAATTGTTAACTGAAGTCTGTCTCACGACTGACTAGTTCTCGTCTCCCTCCCTCTGTTAATGATGTTTTTCTCCCAGTGTGTTGTTTTGTGGTAATGAGTACTTGGCTTGAGTTTAAAGACTTGAGAATGGTTACCATCACTCCTCGTATGACCCACTACAGTTTCGTTTTTACTCCATTTCACTTTTCTCTTGCTCTGAGTAACTGCGGCATTTTTGGTTTATTTATTGGAACCTGTAGGAGAGCCGTTCTGTGAAGTTGTGCCTTCTACATTTAGGGAAAGTGTTTGTTAAGGTACTTTTTTTCTGTATAATTTTAAACATCTAGCAGACATCTGTAATACTTGTTCTATTGTGAATGGGGAAATAACTATTTATGGGAATGCTATTTTAAAATGGGTATATTTATAATGAATTGCTTTTAATGAATATATTTAAGTTTTTAAAACACTGAAGAATCATGTGACATGTAAGACTGCAGCAATGATGCTGCAAATTCAGCTTTGCATCACAGGAATAAATAACATTTTAAAATATATTAAAATACAGAACAGTTATTTTAAATTGCAAATATTTTTTGTTACATTGTTGATCAAAAATAATAGCAGCCTTGGTGAGCATAAGACAAATATATGTGTATATGTAAAAAAAAAATGTCATGCAATGTTTAAGCAACTCTGGAGATGTTTGTGTCTGAGTGAAGCAAGAAAACATGAACAAAAGCATGTGGAAGTGATCTGTATTTATGATAAATGACTCTGTCTGTTTCTTGGGTCGACGTTGTGTTGCCGATGTCTGTGTCAGGGTTTTGCTGAAGAGGTATTTTCCACATTAGATTAGATATTCCAGTTCTCATCACTACAAACGTTTGTCAACATCTCCACCCTGATTTTATACATGCCTTCTCATAATAACGGTCAGGGTCTGTGTGAACATGTCAACAATTAACATCATTGAAACAGGTGTTGAGCAATGTCCGTGCCCTAAAGAGACATGCAAGTACGCACACATACAGAATCCCCTCTCACGCTTGGCTAAATTAGAGTGCGGCACACGCTAGCTGCTTTAGGTCAATCTGAGCGTGCTCAGAGAAGCGTACGAGAGCTCTTTTGATGCTCGGGTGTCAGGGTAACCGGGCCGGTCTCTTGAGGAATGCGGCATGGCCCCGCCCTCTGGTCCACTCCTTGTTAAATCATGTGCAGGGCTGGCTTGAGTTGCATTGTGGGAGTTTGAATGGGTCCTTGGTTGGAGAAATGGGTTTTATTTTAGCTTTCAGAAGAATATTGTCTTCATCATAATTCAATAAGGAAAAAAGGAGGCTCTGGAGCTCTTGTAATTCCCAGGATGCTTTTCAGCAGTGATATCATAGTGAAGCTGAATCAATATTTAGTAGCGAAAGTTCATCTTTCACTAATATACACCAATTCAAGTAGTTCTCTCATTGCTTTGCACACTTTAATATGCCAACCAATATCAGTTATGCTTTCATTTTAGAATTTTTTTTGTCACTTGTAATGGAGTGCATTTGTTGTTGTTTTCTGCTCTAGAGTCACAGCTGAAGAAACTGCGCCAGGAAACTCTGCAGATTCTTATGACCTCTGAACTTGTGGCCCCTCAGGGGCCCGATGACACGAACCTCTCAATCCCTGGAGCCACACAGTATCTGCAGAGTCTGGCTCACATAGCCGTCAGCGTCTGTGTGGAATCACCTCACCTTTGGGATTGTCCAGAGTCTGCCGGCTTTCAGAGAGACCTTCTGGAGCGACTGCTGGGGTGCACGCACTATGAGGTTCGGCTGTTTGCTCTGGACCAGCTCCTCAGGAGACTTCAAAAGACAGAGGAACAGCGTCATGCTCAGGGACGCTTACCCTTTGACCTCAATGTGTCCACCCTAACCTCCCTGGCCCTTCATGAGGATTACCCTGGGTGTCAAGCCAAGGTGAGGAAATCACAAGGTGAATACGACACACACAAACAACTTAACAAAACTTGCAAAAGTTGCAATTTTACGTAAGGGATAATGTACACCCAGCAGGTTGTTATCGCA
>SCHK01309203.1:0-11627 GCA_004124795.1 Poropuntius huangchuchieni
AACGGCGCTGTATGTCGGCGCACTGCCCACAAGGCTATCGGTGTCGATGAAAACCTGTATATATGAGAATTTAAAAAAAATGTTGCCTCAAAACTGGAAAAGTAATAGTAAAATACTAAAAAAAAAAATCAAGCAAATAATAATATATATTATTAAGAATTTGTAATATAATATAAATAATAGTATATAATAATATAATAGTATGTAATAATATGTATATATATTTCTATTTTAAACAATATATTTATATCATTTAAATAATTATAGACAATTTATTCAAGTTATGTCAAGCACAAAAATATTGTATGTGGAAACTGATAAGGAAAAAAACATTTTAAAAATTGTGCTACCACAAATGACTATAAGTCATTTAAATTAATTGACAATAACTGAAGAACATTAAGTTATTGGAATTATGGAATTTATTTAAATTATTTATTTATTTTATAAAAATATTTTAATATATTTACACTCCTAGTTTGAGAATCACTGGTTAAACCAATGGGGAAAAAACTAGAATATTGAATAAAGAATATTGAGATTAGATAATTACAATGATGAGATCATTTAATTGCTTTACTCAAAATCCTCACATAACCCCAGCTCAGCTCAACCGACACACGCGCATACACACACACACACACACATTCAGATGACTGAAGAAAAGAAAAGAAAAGAAAAGAAAAGAAAGGTTGCAATATAATTTCATTTGGTCGGCGCTTTCTAAAATTAACTTTAAACAAAATCTATAATCCTTCTTGTTAAAGTATTACCTCTATATCCCCTCCTGTTCGTCTCTATCCATTATTCTATCCTTCCATCTGTCTATACTTCATCCACTCAGCCCAGCAGAGCCAAGCAGCTTTGCCAGAGTGTGGGGCATCTGTGTGCATGTTCTTGATTGGAACAATAAATCACTGTCCCAAACTACAGTCACAGCAGGGCACACAGATTCTTCACGTCTCAAAGGGGTTGTCCAAGGATTCCTCTCTTTATTCCGTCTCACACAGACATACTGTACACACTTCATAAGCAGTTTCTTTTGCCATTTCATCACTTTTATCTCCCTAGTTAGTACTTTGTCACATTCTCTCTGACGTCTGACACTTATTGTTCATTACAGCTCTAGGTAAAGCAGAGCCGATGGTCAGCTGCGCCCCAGAATTCCCTTCGTCAGAATGGACTGATCTTTCTCTGCTCCTCGAACAAAGGATTGCATTAATAAATAATGGTGTGGTGTGCATGTGGAACCTGAACCAGGCCCTCCACACATGTCCCCACTGATGGATCTGAGGGGGCAGTTACGCTACATCAACACTGGGGAAAGAGGAGGAGAGGGTAATCTGACCTTGAGTATCCACTCCACTCACAGACGCCCCATGGACAGAATGTGATAATGAGACCTAACAGATCCAATCCAGCCCACTTACAGCTCAAATGTGTCATTTTATGGAAAGACAACTATCAGCAAGCCACTTTTAAGTTGACTTAATGGTGCAAACAGAATGCATAAATTACATACTTCACCTTTAACCCCTTACGACAAAGCTTTCATACCCCTAAACGTGATTGACCAACATTGATCCACTGAGAAACAGCTGGTAGGTATAACAGGCGTATGATATGGGGGTGTTTCCATATAAAACAAGTCAGTTAGCTAAAAAGCTTCTGTAATATCAATCCTGTAGTAAAGTCATATTAAAGGCAGCTATAAAAAGGCTCTATTTATTGATTATGTGCTCAATTGAAGGTGAAACATGACTACCCGGATGTTATACAGGATGTTAACTCAGGATGTGACGTTAAGAGAGGGCATGCATTGATTAATTACATTATTAATCTCAGTCAACATATATGAATAACCCCCATAGCATAAATGATCATCCCATAGCAGATCTATACAGGTGGAGCTGGGGAAGGTGGAGGGTTTCTGAAGTGTGCTGCTACTGCTACAGCAAACACTGCCAAGTATTTGAATGTTGAGCAGCGAGCTCATTGGCTACCGATACAGGAGAGAACCAATCAATTGTGCCATGTGATAATGTTATGTCAATGTGACGTTATGTTACACTGAGTTAGATGTATCGGGCTGTACCATCTAGAGTTTCATGCCAGAACTTTGTATTTAACTTGATATATATTTTTGCAAATTTCTATTCATCCCTGCATTCATTATAATCATTCATTGTTTCTACATCCTGATACCAAATTCATCAATACAGTACCAGTAAACTTAAATACTACCAAACATAACTCTAGCCTAACAAGCAAACCATCCAAGACAAGTCTGATTTGACCTTTTATGTGATCTTATTAAATCACGCACTTCATTACGATCTAAATTACGATTAGTTGCACAATACAGACACCTCATCTTTGGGCACTCGTTGTCCGTACCATATGTACCGAGGTAACCCAGCCCACTCACTCTGGAAACACAAGCTCAGCCGGGCTAATTACACGTAACAGGATCTGTGCCTCTTCCTCTCCCTCCCCTCGTCCCGGCTACACCGTCCTGCTGCAGCACACCCCTCCCCTCCTCTTCCTCCCCTCTCCTGGGCACTCACCTGCATACACACACTCTATACATACTGGTGCATCATCATCACGTGTCTGGAGATGAAGTGTGCATACTGTCATGCCACCAGCTGTTCTCTCTCTCTCTCTTGGGTTCATATAGCAATATTGTACAGGTTTACGCTGAATTAATAATCATTACAGACATACTCATGTAACATTTTAAATTTAGGTTACGACAACCAATTTGTATTCTACAGACGCACAAGTTGATTACTATTTGATGGCTGCTCTTTTCAGATGGCAAGACTCTACTTCATTTAATACATAAGATATTTTTTCTTTGGTTTTACAATATAATGAATATATGCATGTGAGGGATTGACAATCACCTTCAATTAATTTTTTCGTGTTTTCTGAAAGTAAATGATGTCTGAGACCTATGTTCCACAAAAAATAAAGTCTCACAGGTTTGGACAATTTCGTATTTTTGTATGAACTGTCCCTTTAAGAGTCTATTTGAACTCCACGAATACATGACCTCGATGAACTTTATTTCACTTCATCTATTCGCTTTCCGTATCCGCATCTCGTGCCTATCACAGGCCGGTACCGGGAATTTCCACTCGCGTGGCCCCGCCTCGTGTTTGACGCAGAAAGCGGCCTATAGGGAATCAAACAGCTGGGATGCTGATGGTGCTGCATTGCCACGAGCATCACTGCGACAGCAACCGGCACGATACGCTGCAACAAACCGCTGTCCAACTTAAAGGAAACTGCGCGAAAGTAACCAGTATGTCTGGTAACATCCATCCCGTTTAACCAGGTAAACTCACACACAAGCGCTCGGATTAATCCATGACTTGACAAAAGTGTCTGCGTAGTCATTTTAGCGCTGCTCGTAGTCATCCGTTTTGACGCATTCACTGCAGCGCGTCTATGACATTCAGTAGCTACTGCGATCTTTAATGTTTCTAATGGATATTTTCGGCGTAAATAGCTTTGGCCGGTCTCTCCGGTTCCCTGGCAACGGCTATAAACTACATCAGCTGCTCGACACCGGCATCTGTGCCTCTCTGCCACGGGATGCACCTGCTTACTCACCCCGTCATACACATGTCTTTCTGATCATAACATGGTAAAACCATGAAGAGGCAAACTGCGCAGCTCAGCGTGACATTCATTTCACCCCTCCGCAGTTACACACTGTACTTTAATGAGTCCCCATTATCCGCAATTCAAATTCGACCTTTTCGGGTCATCCTTTAGAGTGAATTTATTAAATCTGTCCTGTCAGTGATTACCCGCGCGAGGTTATGTCACAGATGCAGGAAATAAGCCGGTTGAAGTACAGATTCCCGGTAACCGCATTATGACGCATGGACTTTAGCGATGGACCGGCTCTGAGGTGTGTGTTTCTGTGTGTCTGTGTGTGTGTGTGTGTGTGGACACCAGTCACTTAAACACACATAGCAATGCCGGTTGTGTCCGTAAATACAAAGATGATTCAAATTCACAATCAGTACATCATCCAGATTAAGTGTTCAGATCTGGAGACACGCGCTGCGGTCATAAGTACAGAGGGAAGGATGACCCCACAGAAACAGTCCTAAAACATGTAAAAACAACCTGACAAACAACTTTTGAGCATAAATCAGTAGAAACCGACCTCACACATTTATAAAGCCAAGACAGCATTACGCAGCGCTGCCCTTTAGAAAGTCTTTAACTAGCATAACACGATTAAACTGGCACGTGAAGGTTACTAAAATAACCCTTGTCTAGAGATGTTGTATCATTCAGACAACACCGACAAGCTTTCAGTAAAGATGTAATGTTATCTGCGTCTCCGCTGACTATGACGACAGCATCTAAAAGTTTGAAAAAGCAGTTCCTTTGCATTTGCTGCTCACCATTCATATCCTATAATAACGTTTTCAGATTTGTAAGGGATAATTTGTAGCGCGTGCTTCCAGAACGTCCTGTCTCATCAGTTTGTCGCAGTCTCGAAATCCGCATATAAGTCAATGTCATTCTGTCACTTCATGTATGACGCTGCATTTTGCAGCATTTAAAGTTTTCTTAATAAGCTCAAATTCATTGTGAACGTTGTTTTAATTCTTTTCTTTGATGCTGTAAAAGAGAGATGTCGGTCTTACCCCCATGGTTGCGCAGTCGGTCCGTTCTCTTCAGGTAATATGAGAGTGATGGAGAGAGTGACAGCCTTTCACGAAGAGAGAATGTCAGTCATCAAAAAAGGATCTTAAGAAAGACGAACAATTATACTTGGTTTAAAAACTTTCAGTGAATTACCTCGGCTGAGGGACCTAAAGTCGCGTATACTTTCACGTCAAGGTATAAAAGAAGTTAGGCTATTCGTTGCAACATTAAGTTAATGAACCTGACAACTTTGTAGAGATTAAACAAACCAAACGTTCAAATGAAATTCGACGGCGAGGCAGTGCATTTCGCAGGGATGCCGGTCTCGTGCACTGCTCTTGGTAGTTGCGATAGAGCCGGCAAAACTAAGAAGCCGCACTGCTGCCTTTTTTATGATCTGGTGTCCCTCCGCGGCACCGCCAGCTGCCGCACCACTCCGCCTGAAAAGAAGCGCCGGTGGATGTGAGGGATGCGCTTCTCCATCTGACCGACCTCATAAACGAGTACCTCACGAGAAACGCCCACATTTACGCTCTCAGCCAATAGACGCACGCACGCCTTAATATCGACGTGCCATCTGTCCAATCAACGCGCAGGCAGCAGGTACGAGTCACCAATCGGAAGCGGCCAAAGCTCCTCCTGCGGTACTGCAGAATTCCAAAGGTGACAGTCGCACAGCATCATCGTGTGCCCTGAGAAAATCTCTTTTTTGATAAAATGGACTAAGAATAAGCTAAGTCATAATCGGTGTGATTGCATGATTCATGTATTGTAAACGTGTTTGGCTATTGTTGTTTCTGTGTATTTTATTATACATGTATTAAATTTGTCAGAGAATGAGAACACTGCCGAGACTGCAGTAGGCCTTAAGCACACTATGTTAAGTATGTCATTTCATACTTTAATACTGTAAAATCTTAGCAAGTTTAAAATACATATATAGTCTAATATTTTATGTATAATGTGATTCTGCAGTTATCAGATCGATTTTAGTGCACCAGTTTTGGTCTCTTCATTATTTGTGGTGCATGTCTGTATTGAAGACTTTTTTATTTCACTCTGGAATAATGAAAGATTTTTGTAGCTTCTTTAAATAATAATGACTGATGCATCACCTATGGCAAACATCTTATGCCAAGCTTCATTTTAAATATATACATATTCATACATACTTCATTCTGTACATTACTCTCTATGAACATCTGTTCTTCTCTTTCCTTTACTCTCCTATACTGAACATCATAGTTAACTTCATCCACCTTTGTAAATCTGAATTACTGTTTTTCTAATATTTGCAACATCCAGAATACTGAATATTATGATGAACGTGTTGATTGCAAGAGTAGCTTTCTGCATACTAATTTATAGTACATTGAAACAGAACAGACGACTACACACAAGTTCATTAGAAAGAGAGGGAAGATGGAGAGAATTAATCATAATGTGACCTCAGATTCAGTGACCCTGGAAAGGTCGAGCTTACCAAGCAAACACACCTTAAAATAACACAGTTGCCCTTTAAGTATTAATTTATGTCTCCTATAAAAGACATAAGTACAAATTTCATATTTTAAAGAAAACATACGCATTAATGTCAGGCCATGTAAAACAAACTGACAGTTTTTATCACAGCTAGGCTATAGTATCTGGATACAGGAAACACCTCGTACTCCAGACACCAAGCTGCCAAAAATTACAGATGCTCAACAGCATCTTGATGGTTGCTTCATTTTCGTCTTAGTCAGATCCACCGTCTACAGATCCTTCACTACTAATGTACATGACATAGTCTTCCAGTGTAGTAAGACATACCTTAAAGATATGGCCAGCTGCATAGACAAAATGCATGCACCTTATTACAATAACTACATTTTTGGTGTTCAGTTACTTGTTAGTAAACATAAAGAGTTTAAAAGAATCTGCCACAAAAACTAGATTCAATCATTGACTCCCATATAAACACATTTAGCACACACACGCACACATATACATAGGGCAAGTGGGTTGATTTGCAATGGGAAATGATTTTGTAATATGCAGGGTTTTTATTTATCATTGGTTACGACACCCACATTATTTGGTTTGAAAGAAAACCTGTAAATCAGTGTTTATGTATGTATATAGATTCAACTGTGTGGCCTAGTTAAAGCCCCTTAAGATTAACGTATGGCAGCATTGTCTGCGGCATATTACTGATAAAGTTTTTTCAGAATTTTAAAAAAAACAAAATGGCTGACACCATGTATGCTCTATCCTTCTTTAACCTTTGGCAGCACCCCCCCCCCTCGCTGCAGAGAGAAGTAGAAGGAGAAAAAAATCTCTGTCTCCACGGCAACTGCGGTCAGGTGACCTTATCTCTTAGTCATAATGCTGACTCAGAAAATGGGGGATCGAGGAAGAGAGGGAGACAATCAAAGAAACCCTCATTTTAATCTGTGACAGTTACATCACCGTGTGAAGTAGCGTGAGAACTGCTGCTAATTTGTGCGTGTGAGAACCGAATTCCTCATAATCTCAAATCTGCTTTTAAATGTAAGATTACCAAGATCTCTGAAGTGGCCAGTATAGCCAAGAGAGTGAAGGAATTAAATTTGATGAGGATAAGTACCCAAGAAGAGGTGAAAGATGGGAATCAGAATAAAAGGAGAATAAAATCAGCTGCTATAATGTCAATACAGTCAGTGTCAGTACAGTGTCAATGTAATGCAGTTAGCATCTAACCCAAAGTGCAAATGCTTATAGTAAATTAGGTTCAATTAGGTACATGTTATATTTAACATTATTAATAATAACTAAATGTTTATTCAAATCAGCATATTAGAATGATTTCTGAAGGATCATGTGATAATGAAGACTGGAGTAGTTCTGCTGAAAATTCAACCTTTTCATCACAGGAATAAGTTACATTTCTAAATGTGTTAAAACATTATGAAAACAATATTAATGATAGCCATGTTTTAAATTATAATAATATTTTACAGTATCACTTTTTACTGTGTTTTTAAACCAATAAATGCAGCCTTTATTAACATAAAACATTATTTTGGCAGAGGAATTTCTCTCTCTCACTCTCTCTCTCTGTATATATACAGAGGATCAGGAATGTTACTTAATCTAATCACTCACATTTGAGTCTAAACTAGGTCAAAACTCTGACTATAGTAACAAGAGACGAACAGTGAATCTAAAGGTGGCAGGAAGTTCCCCAAATAAGTTTCCTTAATGTAAACTGACAACAGGAAGATAGTCTGAGCATATCTGAACGCAGCAGCTGTATTCTGAACCAATTAATCATATGAACATGGTTCTGTGCTGCTTGACAGAACAGAACATTCTCTCCCAGAAGCGATGTGCTTTTTTTTAACCAGGGCGCATCTTAAGTAACTGCACAGCTTTGATGCTGCGATGGCATGACTGCTGACTCTGCAGTCTGTCGTGATGCTGCGGGAGCGTGAGGTTACAGTGCTCGATTCAGAAAGTCATATGCTTACTGGGTCACTTTTGCTTTAAGAGGTGGATAGCCAATCAGAAGGCCAAACAGTAAGAGTAGAGTGTCCTTGGAAACGACCTTGCGGGGTATAAGGGTGATGTGAGGAGTGAAGGTCACAGCCTCATGTATATCAGGATTCAAAGCTACACATCAGCTCACAGAGATGCGAAATGAATTAGAGATAACAAATGTTGGAGTATTAAGAGCACAGTGGTCTCTGCTACACACACGCTCAGACGTCATCCCCCTTCAGATTAAAGTGACCGCACACCATGCGTCCTCGTTGCGTAATGACTTCCCTGAAAGGAGTAGAGGACAAGATAGGAATAGACCAGGATTAGGGAGAGGAGAACAGACATAAAAGAGGGGGAAAGAGAGGAAAAAAGAGAGGATGGGGGGATGAGAGAGGTTTCGAGCCAAGGGTTATAAAACAAGCAATCAAGTTCAGATTAAACGTAGCACTCCTTGTTTCTGTCAGGCCTTTGTGTAAAATGTGACTCCAAATCCTCAAGGCTTTTGCTTTAACAATAAACTCTTTATATGTCCTGTGCTACAGACACACTTAATGTGTCAGTCAGCTATTAAACTATTAATCTGACATAAAAAAAAGTCTGTTCATAAATCAAATGTGCACTTGTCTGTATACAAAACCCTGGGGCTGCACTCTAAAATATATATATATTTTTTACAGTTGTAAATAAAACAGATTTTTGGAATACATTCTTTATACTTTTAAAATGTTTATATTTAAGTCAGTGTGTTACTTGCTGTTTACTTAATTATTTGTGTAATTTAAAAGCAATTTCTGAGTGAAAATAGTTTCAAAGTGAAACCAATACCTATTTTAATTGTAGATGCAAAAACTTTAACTCCAGTGAATACGTCTCAGGATGTGTTTATTTTAGAAGGTTTCTGCTGACACTTTAAAGTCATGAACATATCCACCATTACTGCACATAAAAGAAGATGCAGGTTGATCTTTAAAGGGATAGTTCACCCAAAAATGAAAATTCTGTCATTAATTACTCACCTTCATTTCGTTCCAAACCTGTAAGACCTTCATTCATCTTTGGAACACAAATTAATTTATTTTTGATGAAATCCGAGAGCTTTCTGACCCTTCATAGACAGCAAAGGAACTGACACATTCAAGGCCCATAAAGGTATCAAGGACATCATTAAAATAGACCATGTGTAGTCGGAGCTGATGGCCTTGTGGTTAGTGTGCTGACATACAGCGCAAATGCGCTCTCGGCAACCCGAGTTCGATTACTGTCTCGAGGTTCTTTGCCAATCCTGCTCCCCTTTCTTCACCCAAAGCTTTCCTGTCAGCTCTCCATCCGGTCTCATTAAAGGCATAAAAGCCCTTAAAATATAACTTTAAAAAAATTGTCCATGTGACACCAGTGGTTCAACCCTAATTTTATGAAGCTACGAGAATACTTTTTGTGTGCAAAAAAAATATAATAAAATGACTATTCAACAATTTCTTCTCTTTCGTGTCAGTCTTTGATCCGCATTGTTTCTGGGCCTTTCTGGGCCTTAAACGTGGTCATTGCTGTCTATGCAGGGTCAGAAAGCTCTCAGATTTCATCAAAAATATCTTAATTTGTGTTACAAAAATGAATGAAGGTCTTATGGGTTTGGAACGACATTAAGGGGTGAGTAATTAATGAAAGAATTTTTTTTTTCGGTGAACTGTCCCTTTAAGGGACAAATATGGGGCATGTTGTCATAATATATGGGGTAGTTGCAAATTAAATAGCCTATTTTAGTAAAACATAACTGAAACGAATTTTGCAGCAATTACAAAAGATACTGTATGAAATATTAACCCACTATTTGGGCCAACAAATATTGTAATTAATGCATTTTAGAATTTGATAACATTTAACATATGTAAAAACCTACCCCATCCTACCAAAAATACCTTTGTCCTGAGAAACTTTCAGTTAAAATCCACCATGGTTATACAGTTGACTCTTGCCTGAATTTATGTGCATGTTAATGATGTCGAATTTTAAGAAAAAAAATATTTTAAAAGGCTAATTAAGATTTGAACTATAGGTTATAAACTAGCACACAAATGAATTGACTCAAAACCTTATAGTCTTTCCTATTTAAATATTAAGAATACTCAAAGGTCATGTCAAAAGGAATTTCTTTAGTTGTCTGAAAGCTGCAGGAGAGGAGATGCAGTCTTTGTTCTTTTTTGTATCTCAGTCAGCTGAATGGAGGAGAGGAGAAAACAGATACCCCATGCTAGTTTTCCAGGTGCAGGTTTTCAGGTTTTATTAGCATTAGGCTAGCATTTAGCCCTATCTGAAACTGCTGTGTTGACAATGAATTCTGTAGTGAAAAAGAACACATGCACACGTGTACTACACATGGTTCAGTAGCTCATCGATCATTGCCTATGATAAAGTTTTTTCCTTATTATTATGAAGCACTAGGTGTACAGATACACTCCACACCCTGAAGATAATGTCACTTTTGCCCCATTAGTTTGAAAAACTACTGTGGCTAGATTTTAGACACGTCATCATTTTTCACTCTGTTTCTCTCTCTGTGTCGCATATAAAAAAGCATAAAGACACACATACGCAAGCACAAAATATCAAATCAGCACAATTTCGGTTGCCAGATTTGGCAGCATGTATGTGTGCATTTCACACCTGTTCTAAGGGCTGTTATTGTACTCAAATGCTGTATATCAACACATACGCACCTTAGAATTCAATGTTAGTGTATACTGTAATCTCTGTAGGCTTCTGTATCTGGGTAGAAGTGTGTGTAAAGCATTTCGTGATGAATTTGATAGAGGAGATTTTCCTTCAACTTAATCCTCTCTTTTGATAGCCCCCATGCCCCCGAAATACGCACAAGCAGAAAATTCACGATGTAAGGCAGTCTATAAATAGCAGCATGACATCACAGCCCCTCCTCCACATCTGTTAGTCATGCTATTTATGCTTCACACACACACAAACACACTGATTCATACATACAAGTTCCAGGCTCATAAATAGAGAAAGGATTTACACATCAATGCTTTCAAAAGCAGTATGACATGCTGAATCAACCAATCAAATTGCCTGTAGTGAATGCATGTCTAAGGAAAGACCATTTCATAAACATATGCATCTGGCATCCAAGACAGAGAGCCTAATAATTTACTGCAACATAAATCTCAACATGAAGCAGAAATGTCTATACAACACAAGATCAAATCCTCTTTCTAAGGACAAAGTCAATGGAAATTTCCAATATCCCCCAATGCCACGAACACACACACACAAAATATTACTTGGCCATAACTCAATAGATCTATTATAAAACAGAAAGGTCAGGCTTTTGTATTTCTTATTAATTTTCTGTGTCATGTCAGAGGCTGCCATTAAATAAATTTGCCTAATAAAAATGATGCTGAAATGAAAATGTGTGTCCTTAAAGGAACACA